>NW_027019762.1:4915415-5189019 GCF_013076305.1 Rhopilema esculentum
AGGCTTAGAAAAATTATGAATTTTTTTCGAAATTTTTTCTCTTAGACCACCTTTATTCTTTTTCTATAAGATCAGTAAGTATTAGAATTTAATTGGGTTTGGGAATCAAAATCGCATTTTCGAAAAAATAACGACTTTTCTGAGGGGCAATTTCTGACAAGAAAGTAAGACTATAGGCTTAGAAAAATTATGAATTTTTTCGAAAATTTTTTCTCTTAGAACCACCTTTATTCTTTTCTATATGACCAGTAAGTATAATAATTTAATTGGGTTTGGGAATTAAAATCCCATTTTCGAAAAAAATAACGACTTTCTTGAGGGGTCGATTTCTGACAAGAAAAGTAAGACTATAGGCTTAGAGAAATCATGAATTTTTTTCGAAAAAAATTCCTCAAAGAAACAGCTTCAGTCTCTCTGTATGGTAGTATAGTATAATAATTTAATGTGGGTTGGGAATTAAAATCGTATTTACGAAAAAATAACGACTTTTCTGAGGGGTCGATTTCTGACAAGAAAGTAAACTATAGGCTTAGAAAAAGTCCTGAATTTTTTTCGAAAAAAATTCCTCAAAAAAACAGCTTCAGTCTCTTCTCTATGATAAGTAAGTATAATAATTTAATTGGGTTTGGGAATTAAAATCGTATTTTCGAAAAAAAATAACGACTTTTCTGAGGGGTCGATTTCTTACAAGAAAGTAAGACTATAGGCTTAGAGAGATCATGAATTTTTTTCGAAAAAAATTCCTCAAAGAAACAGCTTAGATTCTCTTCTATATTATCAGTAGATTATAATAATTTAATTGGTTTGGGAATTAAAATCGCATTTTCGAAAAAAAGAACGCTTTTCTGAGGGGTCGTTTTCTGACAAGAAAGTAAGACTATAGGCTTAGAAAATTATGAATTTTTTTCTCTTAGAACCACCTTTATTCTTTTCTATATGATCAGTAAGTTAATAATTTAATTGGGTTTGGAAAAAAAAAATAACGACTTTTCTGAGGGGTCGATTTTTGACAAGAAAGTAAGACTATAGGCTTAGAGAAATCATGAATTTTTTTCGAAAAAAATTCCTCAAAGAAACAGCTTCAGTCTCTTCTGTATGATAAATAAGTGTAATAATTTAATTGGGTTTGGGAATTAAAATCGCATTTTCGAAAAAATAACGACTTTTCTGAGGGGTCGATTTCTGACAAGAAAGTAAGACTATAGGCTTAGAAAAATTATGAATTTTTTTCGAAAATTTTTTCTCTTAGAACCACTTTTATTCTTTTCTATATGATCAGTAAGTATAATAATTTAATTGGGTTTGGGAATTAAAATCGCATTTTCGAAAAAAAAACAACTTTTCTGAGGGGTAGATTTCTGTTAAGAAAGTAAGGCTATAGGCTTAGAAAAATCATCGATTTTCTCGAAAAAAATTTGATTAAAAAGCAGCTTAATTCTCTTCTATAAGATCAGTAAGTATTAGAATTTAATTGGGTTTGGGAATTAAAATCGCATTTTCGAAAAAAAAACGACTTTTCTGAGGGGTCGATTTCTGACAAGAAAGTAAGACTATAGGCTTAGAAAAATTATGAATTTTTTTCGAAAATTTTTTCTCTTAGAACCACCTTTATACTTTTCTATATGATCAGTAAGTATAATAATTTAATTGGGTTTGGGAATTAAAATCGCATTTTCGAAAAAAAAAACAACTTTTCTGAGGGGTAGATTTCTGTTAAGAAAGTAAGGCTATAGGCTTAGAAAAATCATCGATTTTCTCGAAAAAAATTTGATTAAAAAACAGCTTAATTCTCTTCTATATTATCAGGAGGTATTATAATTTAATTGGGTTTGGGAATTAAAATCGCATTTTCGAAAAAATAACGACTTTTCTGAGGGGTCGATTTCTGACAAGAAAGTAAGACTATAGGCTTAGAAAAATTATGAATTTTTTTCGAAATTGTTTTCTCTTAGAGCCACCTTTATTCTTTTCTATGAGATCAGTAAGTATTAGAATTTAATTGGGTTTGGGAATCAAAATCGCATTTTCGAAAAAAAACAACTTTTCTGAGGGGTAGATTTCTGACAAGAAAGTAAGACTATAGGCTTAGAAAAATTATGAATTTTTTTCGAAATTTTTTTCTCTTAGAGCCACCTTTATTCTTTTCTATAAGATCAGTAAGTATTAGAATTTAATTGGGTTTGGGAATCAAAATCGCATTTTCGAAAAAATAACGACTTTTCTGAGGGGTCAATTTCTGACAAGAAAGTAAGACTATAGGCTTAGAAAAATTATGAATTTTTTTCGAAAATTTTTTCTCTTAGAACCACCTTTATTCTTTTCTATATGACCAGTAAGTATAATAATTTAATTGGGTTTGGGAATTAAAATCCCATTTTCGAAAAAAATAACGACTTTTCTGAGGGGTCGATTTCTGACAAGAAAGTAAGACTATAGGCTTAGAGAAATCATGAATTTTTTTCGAAAAAAATTCCTCAAAGAAACAGCTTCAGTCTCTTCTGTATGGTGAGTAAGTATAATAATTTAATTGGGTTTGGGAATTAAAATCGTATTTACGAAAAAATAACGACTTTTCTGAGGGGTCGATTTCTGACAAGAAAGTAAGACTATAGGCTTAGAAAAGTCCTGAATTTTTTTCGAAAAAAATTCCTCAAAAGAACAGCTTCAGTCTCTTCTCTATGATAAGTAAGTATAATAATTTAATTGGGTTTGGGAATTAAAATCGTATTTTCGAAAAAATAACGACTTTTCTGAGGGGTCGATTTCTTACAAGAAAGTAAGACTATAGGCTTAGAGAGATCATGAATTTTTTTCGAAAAAAATTCCTCAAAGAAACAGCTTCAGTCTCTTCTGTATGATAAGTAAGTATAATAATTTAATTGGGTTTGGGAATTAAAATCGTATTTTCGAAAAAATAACGACTTTTCTGAGGGGTCGATTTCTGACAAGAAAGTAAGACTATAGGCTTAGAAAAATTATGAATTTTTATCGAAAATTTTTTCTCTTAGAACCACCTTTATTCTCTTCTATATGATCAGTAAGTATTATAATTTAATTGGGTTTGGGAATTTAAATCGCATTTTCGAAAAAAATAACGACTTTTCTGAGGGGTCGATTTCTGACAAGAAAGTAAGGCTATAGGCTTAGAAAATTCATCAATTTTTTTCGAAAATTTTTCTCTTAGAACCAGCTTGAGTCTCTTCTATATGATAAGTAAGTAAAATAATTTAATTAGGTTTTTGAATCAAAATCGTATTTTCGAAAAAAAAATGACTTTTCTGAGGGGTCGATTTTTGACAAGAAAATAAGGTTATAAGCTTAAAAAGTTCATCAATTTTTTTCGAAATTTCTTTCTCTTAGAACCAGCTTGAGTCTCTTCTATATGATCAGTAAGAATTATAATTTAATTGGGTTTCAGAATTAAAATCGTATTTTCGAAAAAAAAGACTTTTCTGAGGGGTCGATTTCTGACAAGAAAGTAAGGCTATAGGCTTAGAAAAATCATCGAGTTTTTCCAAAAAAATTTTCATTAAAAAACATCTTGATTCTCATCGATATGAGAAGAAAGTATAATAATTTTATTGGGTTTAGGAATTAAAATAGTATTTTTGAAAAAAATAACGACTTTTCTGAGGGGTCAATTTCTGACAAGAAAGTGAAGCTAGAAAAATCATCTTAGAAAAATCATCGATATTTTACGAAAAACTTTTCTTCGAAAAGCAGCTTGATTCGCTTCTATTTGATCAAAAAGTACTAGAATTTAATTAGGTTTTGGAAGTAAAATCGTTTTTTCGTAAAAAAACGTTTTTTGAAGCAGTGCATTTTTTATAAAAAGTAAGGCTATAGGCTTAGAAAGATAAGGTTCACGCTTGTCTACTTGCATTCCTGAAGAAGCTTGCCCAGTATAGGTAGTTTTGTTTTGACACATGGGAGACTGTACCAAAATATTTGACAAAATATAAGAATAAGAGTATTGTGGCCGGGGGCCAAACGCTAATCAAATGAAATTGAACCAGAGTTCGTTTTACGAGGAATATTGTAGAATAACTTGCATTGTATTATTCACATTTGGATGTTAAGGTTCGCGATTTCCTTTTTGCATTAAGCCTTTATGTACTGCTTTTGATGACTTTGGGAATGATTAACAAATAGGAGCGCTGTAAATTTTCGTTGTCCATTGACTCAGATGAGTATCTAAGTGCTTTGGATGCTACGTTTTTGGGCTTATCGTGACTCTTTCTTCTTACCTCCCTTCCCTTTTGGTATAAAGCGTAGAGTGTATTTTGGAATCCTTGATATTTTTATTGATCTCTTAGGACCTATTGCTTATATATCTCACATGATTCTTTTTACAATCTTTATGTTTTCATTCAGGATAGACTCGGCTGATAATGTTAGTTATGTTTCTCTTCCTCTCTTGTACCTTAGATATCTAATATATGACTGTTGCATCGGCTCTTTGGTGAAAAAAAGTGAAATTTTCTTGTCTATTCCCTGCCCATAATTTTGAGTTGCTTTGTGACTTTATTCCATTAAATTATGAATAAGGTTCCGGGTTCTAGACAGGTAGGCAGAGTGACTTGCGCTGTTGCACCAGCGGGCATTTGTCGCCTCCTACGATGAGGGAATGTACCCTCAAAACCTGAAATAATGAGAGATACGGCAATGTCTTCTGAGGGAGCTATATTATTCATTTTCCTGTTTTCTCTGAGTATAATTCGTCCATTTTAAACCCAGCGGGGTAATTTAGATGTGAAATTCAAGAGAGGATATTGCTGCACAGGTTATTGCACATAATATGCTGTCAAAAATTGAAATTACTGTTATACCGGTCTCTCATGAAGTGGCCGTTACTTTATAGGCAGAGCTGTACACAGGGACGGATTTGGCGGAGGGGTGGGGGGGGTTTGGGGGTGCGACATTTCTGTCTTTTTCGGTAAATTTGATTCCATTCGGTAAAAATCATTTTTTGGTAGTCAGCAGTAACAAATTAACGCCAAGGTTTTACTTCATTTATCTTCTTAATATTAGTATATATCTTCTTATCAGTAGCGTAGCGGGGGGAGGCAAGGGGAGCGGCCGCTCAGAAAGTCGGTGTCTGAAAAAAATTCAATCAGCAATAGAATTAGTACCTTAAAAGGGGGACTTTATATTTCAGACAATATTAAAACGTTTTTAAAGACTGCAAATGACTGTAAGAAATATTCTAAAATGCATATCAAGATCAAATGCGGTTTTAAGATAAAATATCAAGATAAAAGACGACGCTGTAGGGCGTTGTCGCAAAAATTTTCTGCTCGCTTCGCTCACACAAGGAACCGCTTTTATAACTCTACAGAATATTCAACAATTTATCCCACGTTTTAGGATTTAAATAGAAGTCCTTCACGTTCTTAAGACAATCCCGATAAAATAGAAACTAAAATGCTAAAGCGCTTCAATCCTTAAAAAAATTGGATTCTGAAATGCTTGTCGGGGATTTTGCTCCAATGAGAACGGAATTAGTTTTAAACATTTGAATACTTTTTGTTATTTTTAGATATTTGATAACAACTTTGGAAAATCAGTTTTTACACGTAGAGCTTCCTCGCCTTACACAATTCAGAATGTAAACGTTAGATGAATTGTCAAGAAAATAGGCAGTTGTAGAATGGGGTCAGCCACAAAAAGCCAGATATGACTTTTTATAAAACGAAATTGCCACGTAAAAAAGCAATAGCTTTTCCAAACGCTTTTACAAAATGGGGTGTTTTCCCAAATTCTTAAGGATGTGGTCAGCAAAAAATGTTCGCCTCTTTGCCCCTCCAATTTTCCAACCCTGGCTATGCCACTGGTTCTTATAGTCTTTACCTTAAAATTAAAAACGGAATTTTAAAAATGGGCGTTTCCATAATTTACTAGTCACCTGAAGAATGTGGCACCAAAATTAGTATCTAACACCCCGCAATCATTGTTGCTTAAATCTGCCCCTGGCTGTACATGCTCATTTTTAGCTGAAAAAGCCCTCATAAATCCCTGTGAGAGGCGATTGGCATTACTCAGTGAAAATAGTCCATCCTCTCTTTTCTTCTCTACATAAAATTCAGAATATTAGTCCAATGCAAGGATCAACTCACCATTCATTGAGGGTTCAACCTTATGTTTTGGCACAGTGGACTAACATTTCTTGCCAGAAAACAGTGTCAGTTAATTGGCCAGTATACAAATTGTCTTATCATCAATTTTTTGCATTATTTTCTTTTTAAAATATGCTGTATGCATAATTTTTACCCAATAATAAAAGAACTACAAAATAGGATAATATATCTGAAGATTAACTACAGATATTTCTTTAAACTAATTTAAATACAGTAATCATGCATTTTTTCAAAACACTGGGCATAAAGGTAAAGATAACAAAGGAACAGTATAAAACTCAAATAAACTAGAGGTTAGCTCCTAAAGACATTATTTCTTCCCTCCATTTCTCTCTGTTATGAACACTTGCATCATAAAATGCAAACACAAGGCAAACGTCAGCCCAGCCAGCGCTTTCCCTATCAGTGCCAAAGCAAGGTGAAAAATCTGAGCAACCATCAGGAATAAGCAAGATCTTGCTCAGCTCACCAGAAATGTCACTCCTCTTTTGTAAAGAGTAAAGCAGAAAGAAAATAGACAATCCAGCTAGCATCAAAAGTATAACTAAATTGAGAACAATAAGCAGAAAGGTTAATCTGGCAGAGCTTAAATTGCAAAACAAAAGTAGAAGTATTTGATCACTGTCATCTGCCAAAGTAGCTTTGTATGCTATATTTTGTGCTCCCCACAAGTTAAACCAATTAGAAATTGGAAGAAATAATGAAAATGCCACTGACGAAAAGAACACAATTGCAAAACACTTCAAGTAGTACAATTTACAAATTGAACTGTGTTCTTCAAATATGAACTTCCACTTTGCATATGCCTGTACCTTGTAATATACTGTATTAAAATCTCTTTGTTCTTGGAAAGCATGTTTTGTCTTCTCGCATTCCTGAAGAAGCTTACTCAGTGCAGCTAATTTTGTTTTGACACACGGGAGACTGTACCAAAACATTTGACAAGAGAATAACAAAATCCATTGGAAAAACGCTAACGATGGAAAACGTACAAGATACCCGCTGTAAACTTCCAAGGCGCATTTCTCAGAAAAATATCTAGCATAGAAGGTGTTCCAAAATGTAATGTTTGTAAGGGGTTGGGCCATACAGGCTACACCAAAGGAGGTTTCTTGCAAGACAAATCTCCATGATACCAAAACAATTATAAAGAGGCTATGTATAAGATAATCAATAATGTATTCCCACCATGGTTTGAATCTCTTTGTTGTGCCTTTTTGTGATAGATACGAGACTGCTTGGCCAACACTGAGCATTTGTTACCAGTGCAGACTGAAAAGAAACAAATTAATCTTCTTAATTTTAATGGAAAAGGATTAGCTTATGATTGACTTCTAAAAATTTATGTAGCTTCTGTGGTACAGTGGATAATTTAGTGTTGATTTTAGGATATGTACTGTTGCCCATATGGGTCATGCCAAAAAAATAAATAAAAATCACAAAAACAGTTGTTGCAAGGTTATTCCAAAAGTTTTAAAAATCTCTTGGTCTCACTGCAGAAGTAACACAAGGTGCATGATGTCCCTGGCAGCTTTCATGATAGAACAAAGCTTCTTTTTCAGTTAAATCAAGGCTTGGCATACACCTCAAATGTGGTTCTAAATGTCATGCAACAAAATAAAGCCTACACAGCGTAAAATCATTCATTAAAACAAAATAAAGTTATGTTAATACAATTTACGCCCACATTCTCAGCAACCAGTTATGTACACTGGAAATATTTATATCCAGATGATTTATATTCAAAGGTATGGTGAGAACTTATACCTATGTAAGGACATTTTCTCAGGAGAGAGAGAGGATATTTATCAAAATAGACTTTTATTTTTGTTCCCCAAAATTTACTTCTTCGGGTTTGTTCACGTTTGACCATCTTCTAATTTTAAAGCCTTTAATTGTCTTGACAACCCATTCTCACTGGACTTTGAAAGTAAGTTCAAACATAGTCATAAGAAAATTGTTCAAACAGGACCATAGCATACAAACATAAAATGAGTAGATCTAGGCAGATAATGTAGGCAGTAGGCTGTGTGTAAATGAAAATCCTATATTGTACTCTCTTCTTGAACAGATCCGAATGAATGAATTTTGGAGGTTATAAAACAAACTAAAAAACGTTATGTTGCTATACTTACACTCCTAACAAAAAGATAAACTGGCTCCTTTCACAGATAAACTGACTCCTAGCAAAAAGATAAACTGACTCCTTTAAGACATCCTCTCGGAAAGAAAATTTAGCTGGCCCAATTTTGACATCCTCTCTCCAAACAAAATAGGCGTGTAAAGGGCGCGTTTCAAATAACCCTCTTAACCTCGTTTTCAAATCGAATAATAACACCTGCAGAGGCTCGACCGGCCGGCGAAATGGAAACTGTTGCAGGACTTGGCAAAGAAAACTTCTTTAAACGACATACAAAGACAGATTTATAAGGTTGGATTAGCGTTATGTTTTGTAAAAGTTATTCAAGAATTGTTTGCTACCTCAAAAATGATGTTTGGGTGAAGAACTTTCAGGATATTCACATCTTTCTTTTCATATTCACATTCTTTTAGGATATCGAACAATTTTTAACTGGTTTACTAGGTATGCAGAGTTTTGCTGTTGGGTCGAGACTACTTTATTCTGTTTTGACTTTTATCAGAAGGAAATCTTAGTTTTTTACCTTTATCAAATTAACATAAGTAATAAACAGATATAGACGTCGTCACTACGAGAAAAGTGTGGGAACGAAAAACTGTGTCACCGGTTGTCATATGTGCAATTTTGGACAGGGCAAAGTCAGCTGGGAATATTATCCTCCGCCACCCTCAAATGACTATCATCTTATATAAAAGCTTTTAAAAGCTTAATAAAGCTTGTAAATCGAGACCTATAAATCATCATGTTTACATTTCAAGGTAATAGCCATTTTAATTGATATATGATTATTAATAATGACTTATAATTTTATTAAAAGAAGAGCACCACGCCCATAATTTACACAATTCTAGCATACAATGTGTACCTTCATTTCACACATGCTTGGTCACCCTTTCCCCATACTCCCGTTGGGATCCTCCCGTTGGGATCCTCCCGTTACCAATTATTTCTGAATTGCTGGATAAACAAATCAAGATTTTTGCTAACTTCAGCAGGCCTAACTAATTTTAGAAGCTCATTTCAAACTCTTTAAATTCACCATTTCTTTTCTGGGCAATATTGCCCCAAACATTAATTGTAACTGGGTTTAACTTTGACGGGGTCTTACTATGCAATTTCTTTAACAAATGCATTTTCTGCCACCTGGCTTTGTTGCGCCTTTAGACAGCACAACAAATTTTGATATTGGCCAAGGCAGTTAAGGTTGTAACGACGATGTCTCTGTTGTTGATTTCAAGCATAAAACTCCTGCATTTGCTCCGTAGTGTTACCAAAGACAAGAGCATAGCTTCTCGTTCGAATTGAAAGCAAAGGAAAACGATCGGTTAAAAACATTCGATTTGACGCCACTAATTCTATCCTTACCTTTAAAGCTCGTTCTTCGTTATACGTTGTTGTTCACGTAGGAAATATGCTGAATGTTTATGAAGTTTTATTTTTAAATGTACAGAGCTGCCTTTTGGTGGGATCAAATTAATGCTTGGAAAATGCATTCATTTTGCAACATAACAATGCACTTTAATAGAAATATAATCTGCATTTTCGATGTCCTTCCTTGGTCTTCACAAAGACCCTCCTAGACCCTTCTCTGACGTAATCGAAAATTTCTATCTGCGAATAAAAAACAAAATGATCTATGATCCGCAAGGTCGCCTGATACCAAAGCATAACTTTGGCGAATTTTTGTCAAAAATCTTAACGTTTTCAAAGTCACTTTTGACACCTATCAAAGCCAGATGTCAAACGTTTTGTCTACTATTATTTTAGAACTTCGAGAAATTAAAAGCAATACTGGAAGTTACTCTCCATTCACTTGCTATCTTATCAATTATCATTCACAATATACATATTTGAATCGCTGTCATGTAAAAAAAAGCTAAATTATCAGAAATTACTTTGATCAAAAAGAAAAACATAAAAAAGTTCAAGCCACAAATACTCGCTATCTCATTTGCAACATAATAAATCATTGTTTTGGCTTCTTGCAGTGCTAGGCAGCTAGAAAAAGAAGCTTGACATGTCTTCATTTATAACAATTTAATGCTTTTTGTCGGTTCGGTAAACTGGACTTGAAGTGCAATAGTTTGAAATAGTAGCTTTGTAAGGAATTATTTTTGTTTAAACCTTTGAATAATTTTCTAGGTCACTCTACTCCTAAAGCTCTTGTGCTGAGGGGGCATTCATCTCCAAAGAAGTTCACAAGATATTTGGAATTAAAATTATCCTTTGATTTTCGCAGTTCGACAATTTTGATACTTCCGGCATATATTTACTATATACAACGATTCAATGGCTTTATAGAGGCTAAACCAATAAATACATATTATACATCACCAGCTTTTACTGCTAACTTAGCAGAACATTTTTCAGAACATCTAGTGTTTCTTGTGGTAATCCAGAAGTTTGCTTGTTCTGAAGCAGTAGGCGAAACGAGATTAAGGGGCGAATCGAAACGAGACTTTGAAGTGAGGCAGGAAAATATTTAATACGAAAGGGGTTTAAGATATATATTTATCTTTGTTTGGCTTTGTGTGGTTATCATTAAATAGTTGAAGTGGTTCTTCCACTTATCAGAATTTGAGGGTACTTAAACGTAAACGATTTAAAGAAAAACCGTACATATCTGAGCAACTTTCCGTTGCCAAATCTAAACAAATCCCACTCCATGATTAAACAGTATCTTTATCAGACAACAACAGGTAAAATGACATGAATGCGCGTTGAAATGAGCGGAGTTAACGTTAAAATGTTCTAAATTTAAACGTGTGAAGTACCCACTGTATGTTAACCAATTTGGCGAATTGAGAATTTTCAGGCGAAAATTCCTTAAAAACGTACTTAACCATCGAAGTGAAATAAATTAGAAATATGGCCTCATGGATCATGAATCGTTTGCCAACGAACACATTCGACAATTTTCAGGTAGGGGCTTTGTGAAGGGCAAGGAAGGTCATCAAGCTTACAGATATGCAGTTAAAATTTTTGTAAAAATTGACGAAACTCCGAGTTTCACGCTTAAGGCAACTATTGCAGTGCCAGCCCTATACGTTAGATTTGCCTTTTTCGATTCTTTATCAGCGGGTTGCAAATTTCTTTGTTTTTTCGTATACTATTAATAGAAAATTCATCATTAAACTCTATCTTGTATTGCATTAAGAAGAATGAAATGTGCAGTAGCTGCTCTATTTTGTTGAAAGTGATGAAATTAGATAGCATTTTGCCAAAAGTAGTTTCATCTGACAAATTCCAATATGATACATGTTTATTAGCTGGAATTACAATTTTAAGTTAAGGGACTAAGCTTTTTACGATTCAATAGAATCTATTTTTTCATATTTCTGATACGAAGTGAAAAGTTATCAAATTCAAACCCATTGTTTCTTTAAAGGTACTTGAGCTCATCCTGGCTCAGCAACCATGATTACTCTAACCGACGCTCAGAGGTTCTCCGAAGAGAGTCCAGCAATCAAAAGCTTTAAACCATGGTGGGAAATTTTAATCGACCATATGCTACTGGCTTCATTGCTGATATGCTTGCTGGCATGGGCACGAGTGACGTCAACAGAGGCATCTGGTCTCGTTTGTGTACCTCTTATGAGCAACATCAGCTACGGTTATACAGAATTCCGCTACGCCAACTCACGCTGCTCACAAGAGTTTGCAACAAAGCTTATTCTCTATTACCCATATCTACTTCTGTTCCAATGGATTGTCACTTTCTTGGTGCAAAAAGCATGGCTAAAAGTCCCTGTCGTCGTGACGAAGCTTGATGCTTTCCACGATATATTTTGTCAAATGTGCTCTATTACGCCGACGTTCATACGAAACAAGAGGAGTTATCAAATGCTACCTGAGCTCACATTTGAAGGTGAAAATTTCGATCAAGTGAAAGTTCTGCACGACAAGCTGATGTTCTTGCTCACCGAGATGAGTTACTTACTAAGAATCTATCGAGCAAAGATTTTTATTCTTCTAGCTATAAGCTTTGTCTTTGCAACTGGCTTGGTGATATGGTTATACGTAATAAACATACCTAAAGCTGACATCAAATGTGATTTAGAGGGAGACAAAACAGCCCATGAATTCAAAAGTCTGATCTGCAATTTCTCATCGGCATTTTTTCTCTACAGCGCTATGTGCCTTAATCTTATTATGCTGTGTCTGGTGATAGTTTTTAGCTCCTATGGTCTTTTCTGGTCTTTCCGGCAAAAATCATTTGCGGAGCATACCGGCATTTTCGGTCAAATGATCGACTTATACACAGGGTTACCAGGTTTCAATGATTTGCAGTTCTGTATGTCGCTTGTAAGGAGCAATGTCCGTGACGGTAACCTTATGTTCGAGACCATCAAATCATGCTTGAGACAGCAGGCCTACCAACTTGACGAGAAAAACAACATAAGGGCTAAAGCAGATCGAGCACGTGACTTTGGGCAGGAGCACGGTATTGTAAAGCTGATAGCCCAACAACTTGGTCTTCAATTGATTAACAACAGGCAAGATGCGAACCATCTTTTTGGTTGCCTTGCCTACATACGAAGTTGTCTTAGTCACGTGGAGCTAGAAATTTCATCTGAACTCAGGGACAGGCTGGCTGACGAGATACAACGAAATCCTCTACACTTCAAGTCTACGATTGATAATGATACAAAAGAAGGTACGTACGACCAAGTAATCGAAGAGATGCGCTTGCCGTTCACTTTTGGTAACCAGTACGCTGTAGCGGCAGCTTCAAATGTCTTTAAAGTCCGCATTGTGGTTATACACTGTCAAAGTACGAGTGAGTACCGCGAGGTTTTTGAGCCGTTTGCTGGGAATCAGTCACGTGGTACGTTTTTCCTCACCTTTACTGGCAAACATTACTATCATTCTACTGAAAAAATACACAAAGCAGATGACGATTTCGAGAGATTTGTGCAAGCAAGAGTGCGATTCGCACAAGATGATAAGTACAGGAACTCAATCCGCCAATCCGCATCAAGATCAATTGAGCGCAGCGATGAGGGTGAATCGACACAAGATAAAATTTCTGCCATTCCGGAATCAACAAATCAAGTCATGACATCTGAAAGTTTCACGAAATCACTAGACTTTGATCAAGACCGCATCGATGGAGCTGAAAATGGTATCAATCTTCTACAACGGTACAAACGAAGGTTTGGGATGTTCAGAGATGACAAAGTTGTTTTCAATGTGTGAAAGACTGGATCATTAACATTATAATAGCTTCATGTTCACACTCTTCTCTGTTTATCCCTTCCATTTATGGCTTGTTTGGGATAGTTCCCTTTTATAAGGAGAGACAACCTGAGACAGCTCCCCTTTTTAGGAAAAGACAACCTGAGACAGTTTCCTTATATAAGAAGAGACAACCTAAAACCGCTTCCTTTCTTAAGAAGCGAAACCTGAGACGGCTCCCTTTTGCAGAAGAGACAACATGAGATAGTTCCCTTGTAAAAGCAGGGATTATCTGAGACCGCTTCCTTTTATAAGCAAGGACAATCTGAGACAGCCCCCTTTTTTTAAGAAAAGACAACCTGAGACAGTTCCCTCATATTAGCAGGAATAATTTGAGACAGTTCCCTTTCATAAGAAGAAGTAGCCTGAGACGGCTCCCTGAGACAGCTCCTTGTTTTTGGAGGTTTTGCCCCCCCCCTCACCTGAAAAATGAATTTCCGCCTCGGTGTTTCACAAACCAACACAGGATTCAGCCAAAATTAACATCGAATACAATTTAGGTATTAAGACTTATCCATTTATCGTGTAATCGAAAACCCGGCAAACCTAGTACATGTTTAATGAAGGTTGGTGGAGAGAGGAAAGACGTACTCAGTAAAGCAACCCCTTGTGTTCTTTATTGTTTTAAAACATACATCTATTGACCTACTTCATAAACAAAGACAAAACCTTAAATTTGGATAAAGAAAAATGAAATATCATTATGAAATAGTCCTTGTTGTGATAAAATGGTCGATTCCAACCAAGCCAGGCAGAACTTTAGCTAAAGTGAACTGTAGCTAACTGATTTGGCCGATACAAAGGATTTTCTAGAGGAGACACAACGTTTTAACTCTTGTCGTTACCAACTGTTGTTTCAGCTGTCTACAGTGTTGTTTCAGACGCTATACTCCAAATTTAAAATTATAAAAGCAAATTCTAAAAAAGCCAGACTGTGTTGAATCTTGTCTTAAAAAGTCACAATGTGTTGACTCTTGTCTTTATCAACGTTTAAGACTTTCTGCCTCATCTCATTGCCCCATTTTGATCCACTGTGAATTCTGTTATCCACCTGTAATACAATCTAATAGAAGGAAAGCCGTTGTAAATATATAGATATAGAGCTATTCAGAGACATATACAAGAGAAAACGCACTGTATTCTAAAAAGCTATCAAATATCCTATGCAGTGAATCTTAAATATCTACAAGATTGTTAAATTTACATAAAGATCAAGGTCTTATTCCAATAAATAAAGGATACTTTTGGTCCACATCTATCCAGGGACAGAGCAGTGATAAAAGCCAAAACCATGTAAGCATTACATCAACGGGGTTATCTTGAAAAAGTGAAGTATTAGAAAATACAGCAAGGCAACATGCAAGAATGAATTTCGAAGTTTAGCTATATTTCCTAATTTTTCACTTTCCTTTGAAGATTTTGCTGGTCAATTCAGCAAAATATGGATAGAAGTTGAAAGGTTTCCCTAAGAGTCTCGCAATGTCTTATATCGTTCAAAATTTGGCAATGCAAAAGAGCTGTAATATGCGGGGAGTCATGGTCAAGGCACCAGACCGAAATTCAGACTGATTTATTTTTCTAACAAAATGTTGAATAGAAATATTGAAGAAAGAGAAGAATCAATTGCTTAACTCATTGTGTGGCTTCATTATGTATAATTATGCATTCATCGATGGCTAAACATGAATCCACCACTTTCTCAGACCTGTTCTCAAGCTAACCTAACAAGGGACTGCCTGAGTGACTAAGATAGAGAAGAAAATGTAAAATCTAAAGCAGAAAGCTATATTGTTTCTCTTTTTCTTTTAAGAATAGCAAATTTTATAGTGACATAAATTCTTATAAACGCTTTCAAGCACAAGAAACGAGAAAAAAGTTGCTAAGGACCACTTAATCAATTTGTCAATGATATATTTATGCTTACGGCTAAGATCGTTGAGCACCAGTGCTTGGCATGTCAAGTCTATATTTTGTATAACTACATTATTCACATTAGTAACATAATTCAAACTAGTAAAAAATAATATACAATACTAAATGTAAATTTTATCAACAGTTAAAAATCTTAAGAGTATGCCTAAAATGAGGGAGGTTTACTGGTTTTTTGAAAACCAAAGTGATTTCAGTAGTCTGTTAATTGGGCTTGGAACGTGAACATCTCTGTTCCTCACTCCACTGTTAACGAGAGTCATGATTTGCTGAAACTCCATTTCCTCTGCAAACTCATTTAGAGCCTTGCAAAGCTCATCGAAGTATATCGACACACACGTGTCATCGTCGATCTTTTCCCTGTATGCTTGGAAGCCTACGAAATTTGTGCATATTGTGATATGATATGCTGTAAGAGAGCTAAGATAAACATAATATTTCTATCTTTTGAGAAACATAAACATATTATGTCATAATAGTCTGTAACGGTTTGGATTGTATATTTATTCAATTTAGTAATGTTCCCGTTGCGTGTTAAAGTCACATGTTCTGTTAAGTCCTGTTGTGTTAGTGAACGCCTTTTTATGGCAATGTGTTTGTCCTGTTAATTAGTTTCCGTTTATGTTATTAGTATGTATTGATCACGATATAAATTAGTCTTTCTGTTGAATCACTAGAGTTAAGATCAAAGAAAGAGTATCTTTTGTGCGTTACTTGTTCGGGGCTTAGGCCCTTTGGCCTAGTCCATCGCCCCACCAACGAGCTAGTTATCAACTGGTTCTTCACCGTCATAACAAGAACCCTTATCGTTACAGGTCATTTACATTATATAGTTGATTATATTCATTATCAACGATGGAAAAAATAAAGGGATGGGAAGTCGTATTCTTTGGCAAACATGGGAGATAAAAGACTTACCTTCTGATGTTGCGTGCCCTTCAAAAATGTCATCCATTGGTGAATTTTGATGGATATTGTCTTTGGCTGTAAAATAATCTTCACTCAACAGAGACTCTATTTCCTTTAACCCTTCGTCTTGATAGAGTTTATCTCCTGTTCCAGCTGTATTTCTTTCGTTTCTACATGCATTTATGAAAAACAGCTTTGGCTTGCCAGACAGACTACTGCACGCCGGGCCCGTGAAAAGCTTTATAATGTCCTTCACTGTAAATGTATTCCAATCTTTTCCATAGATGCTTCTACCAGTGCCATGACTTGAAATGCATAAAACAAAACAGTCGAAGTTTTTATGACTAAGCTTTGAGTATTCCTTGATCTTTTTAAACATTTCATAAGCTGTTAAGTTAAAAAACTGATCCACTTTAAAATGGAGACCCTCAAACGTTTCTTTAATCAGTGCCGCATCCAAGCAACCAGTTCTCTGCTTCTTTGGATTGTCTCCATCAAACTCTTCATTCTGCAATACCAAGCAGATACCTCTGGGCTTGGATGTCATCACATATGAAGGCCCATGCTGGAAAGCAGCTCTCAGTTTCTGTAAATGGATTGCAAAAAACATCAAAACAATATCGGTAAAAATGCCGAGAAACGGGGGTTATTGTGAGCACCAAAATAACTACGAACAGATCCTGGCCTACAACCACAGCGCAAAACGAAACGTGCAGGAAAAACGGCAAAAAAGACGAAGGTCTTGATTGAATCATACCTGAAAGAACCATAGTTTCAAGGCCGGTTTACACGATCATATAGAGTTAAACATTCCTTCAAATTTGTTTAAAATTTCTTATGTAAGTACAGAAAGCGATCGTGTAAACGGCTTTAAAACTACCCCAAGTTGTGTTAACCAATCCAGGAGAAGTTTATGAAGCACTTATTGTTTGAGCGGGGAAATTCTACGTGAATATGATCGGGTACACTGGTCTTCAGAAATTTTTGGTCTGCTTTCTATTGACTATGTTCAAACCATTATTTGAGCTGAGCAATTATCATAAATTTATGAATTTCCTTAAAATACTTGAAACTCAATTCTATCGTTACGCATTTTGCAAGTGCAGGACCCATGTAAGCAAGTGGCTTTTTCACATACTGCTCTCGGTACGAACCTTGGGGTCGCATTTGTCTTCTAAAATGCTGACTATTGTTGTGTTGGTGGGGTTCCTTGATCTAGCCAGGTCTATAGCTGTCAATTGGCCATTCTGCATGAAAAAGGCTGCATCTTTATTGCATATATTTTACATATATTGCATATACACGACAGAATATATTTTAACAAGAATTAAAAAAACCAAAATTTGGCGTTAAATACAAAAAAACGAATAGACAGTTGAATTATTCCTTCACTGCTGACATGAAAATATGTAACACTGCTACAGCGACTATACGTTCCTAATTTTTTCTTTGAATGTGCATATTTGTGAAAATCTTATGTCTTCTGCTGTGGGGACTAGCGGATCACTTGTCTCTAAAGTAATTGTCTGAATTTTTCCAGCATCGTGCTTCTCTTGATAAAAGATAAAAGAACTTACAAAAAAGGGTAGCAATGTGAGGATACATACATCAGCACGGGGTAAATTGTAATACACTATTACTCCGCATACATACCCGGGTATAGGCCCAATGGGTCTTTGAGTGAGATGTGAAAGATACTTCAGAAAAAAGGATATTTTATAAAAGACCAGATATCTTCGACTATACATTCTTCTTTAAGATATGTAGCAGGTCTCTTGTTAACATATTGGCATGGGACCACTAAATCGTTTCCCCTCTTGTTGTCTCTTCAGCCACATCAGACATTGATATTGAAATAGATTAACCGTTAAAGTGATGTGATTGTTAATACATAAAGATATATCAAATAAATTGTATATAAAAAAACTCGCATAAAGGCCCATGAACTTGACTGCGGGGCATCAGAGGGTAGGCAAAAACGGCGGCCGAATGTTTCTCGCAGTTTGTTGCTAGGCAACGCGTAAAGAGAGGATTAGCATGCAAGAATATATCATCAAACTATATTTATTGCTATGGTTTACGTTTAGTATTTAAAGAATGTTCAGTACACCAACAGAAACAAGAATCTACAACCTGTCAACACTAAATCAATATAAAATGTTCAGGGGACTAGCAGCCACAAATTCTAATGACATTTTGCTTCAACATTGGAAAGACAGCATTGCTGGCCTATAACGTTGCAGTGAACAAGGTATTTTTCGCAGCATCATAACTTAACGCCTAATACAATTTTTCTTAAGCTTTCATTGGTATAAATGGTTTCTTTGTAAAAATATATTTTTAGAGTTGCAAAATGCTCTAGGACCAACCGAATTTGATGATTCCGATTTTAATAATTTCTTAGTTTCTATAGGCTGTTGTCAAAATCAAAGAGTGCGGCATGACAGCAATGCACCAAGAGCAGTAATAGGGCTAATATTTTATAACGCTAAAAACGAAACAAACAAACATAGAAGTCTATACAGGGGTAGAAAGGTCTTTAGGTTCCCTTTACTTTATATCTTAAGTGTGTGTTTCATTTAGAACTTTTCATGAGGCATATATCTCTGGCTTTCTATTTCTCATCATAAGGCGGACAAATGTAATTTTCAAGAAAGTGAGACGTATACCATACCATGCAAAGAAGAAAGCGGCAAATCAATGTCCAGCTACCAAATAAAATTTCTACAAGCAATAGTTTCGGCTTATCTGGTAATTATTGCTCTTGAAAAAACTTTTATAGATGCATTTGGAAAATATGAAAGTCAAGAATAACCTAATGATTTCCCAGTTTGCGGAAGTCAGTATCAGAGCTGAATCTTCTGGCCAAAAATGTGATCGCAATGCTGCTAAAATTAATATAATGCATCCACACACACAGCAGTGTGTCAAAAAGGTTTTTGATAATTGTTATACCCCGATAATTCACTATAGGGATTTATTAGATATCAAACAATTGAGCAATCACTCCCTTTTACATAATGTATATATGTTTGCGTGTGTATGTATATATGTTTGTAGGATAGCTGTGTTTTCATGTTCATTAAATATTCAAATAATTTTTTGGTATCGCAAAATTTTAAAATGGCACGAAATAGATTTCCGTCCGCCACTCTTCAGAGTATAAACGTCAGATAATGACCGACCGAGCGTAAGCTGAAAGTTTATATTCAGATGGTGTTGATCGAAAGTAACGCGAGAGGAAAAAAGACGCATTTTGCGATGAAAAACAAAACACCAATTCATTTCGATTCCCAAAACAACAAATCCTGTCCCCGGCTCCTACTCCAGAACAATGTTGATAGCTTAGGCAAATATCATATAAGCCACTGGAACCAGGGGGACAAATTGATCATTTTACCTGAGGGAGTGATAATGTTAACTCAACAAAAAGATTCTTCTCTTAAAATAAGTACTAATATGGCGTCAGAAGCAACAAAAAAATTTCGCCGGAACAATCACATTTGGGTTAGCAATCAAAATACGAGGCAGTGCCTTCCGCCAAGACAGGTTTCTCCCAATATTAAACTTTTCTATTAGACTTCATTTTCAACTTCCACCTTTTTCAGTCACAGAAGTATCCCAAATCTTAACTTTATGTTAAGAAACAAAATCTAAAATTTTCCAACAATTTTTAAACTAGGGGGCTCTTGCCCCAAAACACCCTACAATTTCCACCCATGAAGAGAAAAATGTACGTCTTAATTCTCTTCTTGTTGGCTGAATTTCTGAGTTTGCCTTTAAAAATTGACGATAGTGATGAACGGCTTTTGAATCTTTCAAAAGGTATCTTTCAAAAATTACCTCATTCTTTAAATCTTCTCTCAGACCATGAGTTTTTGCAAGTTTGTGCAGCACAATTGTTGTTTCTAAATAGTCATACAAAACAGCCAAGTGAAGTGCTGTGTTCCCATCCTGCGAAAAGGGATTTTCATTACAAATTCTGTGGACAAACTTTACACAAGACATCTTGAAGAAAAAAAAAATGGAAACGCAATGCTTAGATAATGGCTTACAAAGGAGTTCAAGTAAACCAGTGGGAATACAAGTGAAGATGATACAATTAGGTCAAGTAATCACATCGCATTTCTGTTGATCTAAATACAATTTGAATTTGACACGACGTTATATGAAACTTTTAAAAGCCAGAATACTAAACAAAGTCATAAAAACGGTCTAACAGGGCCTTAGATAGCGAGGGTGGATTAGCGGGATGGGCCCAACATTTTTGCAAAACAACAAACCTTTATTACTTTAAATATTTTTTTGCTCTAACGGTGCACAAAGAGTCATTTGTTCAAAGGGTGCACATAAGGGGGAAGCGAAGCAAAAATCTCTTCAAACTTGGTCAATGGACCAGATGAGGGCTTAGATCCAAGAACTGACCATATAACAACGACCCTCCGATTAAGAGAGAAATAATCTATAAGATATAAGTCTTTTAAAACCAAGTATTTGCATATGTTTATCGTTGTCTTCAAACTAAAAACTAACGTTCTAGAATTTGCAAGATATCCTGCTGTTTGCGTAGTCTGACAGTCAAGGTTTAATTTGTCTGTAGAGAGAGAAAGATTAAGCACTTCTCTTTTGAGACAATTTATTAATAAAATAAATTTGAAAACAAAGATTTTTAAAGAAAGAGCATGTCGAAAGTTAATATATGTACACAGAATAATAGCATACAAAATTGTCTGCATACCCTGTTTTGTGCATTAAGATCGTTGTCACTGAATTGCGCCAAAAGTTTGATAACGCCAAATTTGTTCTTGAATGCAGCATATAGAAACGGTGTGTATCCACCCTAAAACATTCAGATTTACACTAATACATTTTGATTTCTGATAAACTGAACAAGAATAGGACTAAACACAATAGAAGTGATCAGCCAAAGTATTAAATGGTGATAGCAGAATGTACACAGAAGTGTTTACCGAAGTGGACAAACATCAATACACTAACATAAATACACTAAATGGATTTTGTTTCAGGAAATTTTCCCCCTTTATCTCAAATTTAAGACTATCTTGACCGATATCGGTGACTTAAAACACAAATTCAAGTAAGGAATCTTAATGATCGGCAAAAACTTAAAATCTAGCAACAAAATGAACATTTCACCAAGCCCAGTATACGGCTAAGACAACAACAAAGCAAGCTGGCATTGATGCAAAATGTGGCTTATGTGGCAAAATGTGGCAAAATGATGCAATGTGCAGTTTGTCAAGTCAAACGTTGATGTTGTACACAAAGATGCCGATGAAAAATTCGATTTTTTGCCTAATTCTTGGCTTTTCTCTACATTTCTAATTCAAAAAATCCAATCGGTTTCACCTTCTATCAATTGCAAAATTAGTCTCTAAACTTTCCTTGATTTCCAGCTGGGTGCAAAAGTAAGCCCCCATTTGGTGATTACTAGAAACGTTACTAATCAGATGGGTGCTGGATGAAAAACAGTTTTTGTAGAATAAAAGCAAAATGTTTTCAATTTACTTATCATGCTTAAATTTTGCAGTCTTTTTCAAGATAATGCCAACCGGTGATACGTTAATATGGCGTTTTAGCATAGCCTCACCTCAAACTTGGCTTTCAAATCAGCTCCTTTCTCCAAAAGGTACATAATAAACAAAATGTCTTCATCTTTAGTATTATCCACCTTGGCTATAGCTAAGTGCAGCACTGAGTTACCATACTAAAAAAAATCAGACAGATTGTGTCAAATTTAGCGTCAATAAGGGCGGGGCTGGCTGTTGACAGAGGCAAATATTATGCACCACAAAAGATAAAGACGCAAATTATAAAGACTACTCACATTGTCTTTGCAGTTAACAAGCCGGCTGTCCTTCTCAAGAAGATTTTTAATTGCCAAGATGTCCAGATTTTTTGCTTTTAGAAGCTTGATGACCTGCAATCAAATTGTTAGATATGAAATATTTATTATTATCTTTTTAAAACGAAAATTTCTTAAAACGTTCTACCATGTGCTAAGAATTGTAAAATTAAAGTACTTACAGAAGATCTCTTTAAAAAATCGATAATCCTTTGTTACAAAGACATAGTTTGGCTAACACACAAGATTCTGAAACTTCTGAAAAACTTAGAGTTAGTTTTCATGTTTTAGGGGTAGGCTAAAAATCGTCAAAAATACAGATTGAAAGTTAGTTTTTAATTTATCAGAGCAGGATCACTTTCTTTTTGTAGTGTAGAAAGATTTTTGGTTAAAAAAATTGTGGAAAGACCTTTTGCTAGTCATGATCCACACCTGGCTAAATGAGTTAGCTATCATAGTGAAGGGTATTAAATAGGACACTAATTCTAATTGTCATTTCTCAATAAGTGACCACTATTGAAATGAATAGATTCATTTTAAGAATTGAGAAATCAATGAATTTAACCAACCAATCTAAAAACCAAATGCCAAAGAAATTTGAACTAAAAACTAAGCAAATGAATGAAGTAAAGATACGCTAAAAAATCTTAGAATTACCAAAAGAATTATATAAGGATTTTGACTCAGATTAGCAATTTTGGTGTGGTCAAATCTCTAATTCAAAAGCACCAAAAAATTTGAAAAATTGCAGCAGGACTAGAAATATGGTGATAAATTCTAATATGATGATGTTTTCTTGCATTTCCTAATTGTCATTTTTTTATGAAGATAATGTATTTCTCAGTCTAGTTTAATTAAATGTGCCTACTGTGATTATATAAGATGACAACATAAAAACTCTTGGTGATTTAGAAGAAATCCTTTTCCATAACAAAGAAAAGAGAAGAAGGTTGGTACAAAAATAGATGAAAAGATAACTACTTGACCTCTTCTTGCATATCTTTATTGTCATTGCTTGATGAAGATGCCTCCATTGGCGTAGACTCACTGACAAAAACTGAGCCTTCTGTAGCTTCAGCACCAACTTCAACATCACTTTTCCTTTGCTTGTCATCTTTGCTTGAGAAATAATTTTGCAGAAAATCCATATCATTCTATTTTTCTGCTCACTACTGTGCAATCTAAATAACAATAACAGAGATAGATTACTCTGTCTGTAAGCCAACAGAAAAATTTGATTAACCCTCTACTATATGACACGGTAGCCGAGTGGTTAAGGCGCTTGACTGCCATGCCAGTACTCCGGGTTTGATCCCGGCTTGCGGACGGCCCTCAGTCCACTCAGCTGAAAATGAGTACCTAGTTGAAACATACTAGGGAGGTAAAAGTGGCGTGCAAAGGAACTGGCCACCCTACCATACAATGCCGTGGCCCAGGAGGATGCGCCCCTAACAGTGAATTCCCCAATTCGATATCGAATAAGGGACCAAAAAAATATGACACTGTGTTGTTTTTCCCTTCTTTTCCTTCATAGGGCATTGGACTTCAAAAAGCCTCTTATAACAAAAAAGTCTACAAACTTTTTTAGAGGGGTGTAGTTGTTTTTAGTGAGTTCAAGGATGTAGCTAGTGTGTCATATGATCCAAGGACACAATGCTTATGAAAGCTGGCAAGGGCTTGATCATAGGAAAGTAGTTGATCTTTATCATAGTCAAAAGTACCTGTTGTTGCTCAGCTCTCTGAGACAGCTCACTCTATCCAAATTTTTTACCCAGTCTGCAAAGTATAGCATTTTTTAAAGAGACTCTTTAGTGAATCTCTTTTCCACCAAGTTCAGTTCAAATATATCAGTTTCTGATAGGCGTACTTCCTTGGCGTACCAGTATTTTAAGAACCATTAGAAACACAAAAAACCTATATTTAAGAGGGACCATAACAGGAAACATTTAACAAGTTCAAATGAGCTGGTAACAGGAAGGCAGGAACATCTATAGGTTAATGCTAGTGATGATCTTTCCATTGGCTGGTAGGCCTGAAAAACATACGTGCATTGCAGGACCTGCACCACTGACCCTAAATTGGAAAGGCCAACAATGTAAAGCATCAGTTGCTCTACGCTGAAAACAGCCGTTATACACCAAAAGAGATTCGCAACTCTATACTGTGGGCCTATCATGGTCTACAAATGAGAAAAATGGATGGACTAGAGATTTAAAAGCATCTTCAACATTTTTATATGTTGCATATTGATAACCAGCTTGTTAAGAGTAAAAGCATGTCTGATGGCACCAAAGGCTCTTTGTAAAAAGTAACATGGTTAAGGACTATAGAAAGAAGAATATGTGAAGGACATCTTTGTTAAGCCCAATGTAATGGCAAAAATTTCACTTCCACCATCTTGAAATGAATAAAATGAAAGATTTCTGTCTCTTTTGCTATTGCTTAAATAGTGTAGTACACAACAACACAAGTGTAGTCTCCTGTAATAAGTTTCAGTAGGCCCACAGTAGGCTTTGTCATTATTGTTGACTCTGCTAAGTCACTCTGCTTTAAGGCAGACAAACCACTTGGCTGAAGTTAGATCAAATTTAGGCAAAAATATGCTAAGCTATTCAATTTAGTTCTGTTTACAACCAGAGTTGGGAATCTAGTGTATCAGCCTTGTTGTGTCCGCCATTTTTGGGTTGTTGTTGTTGGAAGAGGAGGAGGAAGGCAGAAGGAGGGACTGCAGAGACTGACTGAGACTGTTTGCTTTGCAACTGTTATAATGTGATACTTGTTGTGTTATTTACATATATACATCAACAGCAAAAGGATGATGTCTGGTTTTCTTGTCTCGGAGACTTTATAATGGCGACGAGGATAAAGCTGAGGTAAAAAAAAAAAACTAGGCCAATTCAGGAATCAGCGTAAAAGGTAGAAAAACTAGGCCGATTCAAAATGGCGGCGAGTTATGGATTGCATGCAATGACCAAGTTTGACCCGGAAGATCACCAAGGGAATGTTTATGAAGCATTTTGTGACTTTATTGATTCTTTTCATTATGAATATGATGCAATAGCCAAAGAGCCACCGAAGGAAGGTAGTAACACAGAGAAAGCAGCATGGGTAGAGCAAGATAAACGGAAAATTTTTTTAGGAAGGTTTGCCTCAAGAAACCTTCAAAGGGATTTTGAGGAAGTTGTTCCTGAAAAGGATAGGGGTAAAATCACTTTTATGGAGATGACAGCAGCACTAAAGAGAAGATATGATATCAGTAGGAACAAAACACTTGCCAATTTTGAGTTTCACAAGTTGTTTCAGAAGGAAAGTGAAAGTTTTGATTCTTTTACAGTAAGAGTAAAGCACGAAGCCAAAACATGTGAATTTTCTTGCACCAGTGAAACTTGTACAGTCAAGAATATCCTCACCAGAGACCAAATCATCATTGGAACATCGAATAATGAAATTCGCAAAAATGCCCTAAAGAACCAGTGGGACCTTGATAATCTGATTAAAGGTGGGAGACAACTGGAGGCAGCAGCAAGAGGGGCACAGAGAATCCATGAAAATAGTGAAGCACCTGTCTCCAGAATAAAGAGACCAGGAAAATACTCCAGAAAAGGGTCAAAATCAAAATATGAAGGAAAATTGCGAGAGAAATATTCCAACTGCCCAAATTGTTCATCGAGAGTATGTAAAGGAGGAAAGCAGTGCCCAGCAGCAAATCGTGAGTGCTTTGACTGTGGTAAAACAGGACATTTTAAAGGCTCGGCAATATGTAAAAAGAAGAGAGAGAAGATTAAACCTCGCACTCGGCGGGTAGAGAGCAGTAGCAGTAAGGATGAAAGCTCTGATACTGAAACATGCACATCTGAAAGTGACTCAAGTTCTAGCCAGAATATTAACCGTGTACGGTTCATGAAGAATGTTACAAAAATACGACGCATGCGTATTCGCCAGCAGATGCGCAAAACATCAGAAAAATCACGCTATCAAGTTGAGGTGATAATCAAAGAGCGAAGAGTAAGTGCATTTGCTGACACAGGGGCGGATATTTGCGTAATGTCTAGGAAACAAGCTCAAGCTTTGGCTTTGCCCCTTGGAAAAACGAAGATGAAAATACGCCCATATGGATCAAAATCAGTAAAATGTTGTGGTTACTATATAGGCACAATCATGCATGGAGAATCAGTTGCCAATGCATGCATATACGTGGTCAAACAGGATCTTGAAACTTTGCTCAGTGGAAGAGTTTCAGAAGAGCTAGGAATCATAACATTTAACCCAACTCCAGATAACCAACAGCCAAGTATTCGGCGCAACACAGAAATCAGAGATGACGTTAAAGCAAGCATTATTTCGCAATATCCAGAGGTATTTACAGGTATTGGTACATTAAAAGACCATTTTGTGAAGTTTCACATAAATGAAAATATTCCCCCAGTAGCTGCACCGGCCAGACCTGTTCCATTTCATTTACGGAAGAGATTTGAGAAAGAGATACAGACCATGGAAGAGAACAATATAACAGAAGAACATATAGGACCAGCACCATGGATTTCAAATGTAGTGCTCGCCCCAAAAGATGATGGTAGTATCCGGGTCACTGTTGACATGCGTCAAGCAAACCGGGCAATTGAATCAACAAACATTCCAATTCCCAGAGTAGAGGACATTAAAACACAACTTGCAAGGTGTCAACATTTTTCTAAACTTGATTTTAAGTCTGCATTCCATCAACTGGAGCTTGATGAAGAGTCTAAGAAGATCACAGTGTTTCATGCAGGTGACCGACTGATGCGGTATCGAAAACTTACTATGGGCACGAAACCAGCCTCTGGCGAGTTGACAAAGGCGCTTCTTCCGCTATTTCAGCCCATTCAAGAAGCACATGTTATCCATGATGACCTCATCATAGCAGCCAAAACAAAGAAACAACATGATCATGCATTAAATCGCGTCCTTCAAGTAATTGCAAAATCAGGAATGACTTTGAATCCTGATAAATGCATGTTTGATAAGGAGGAAATTCCATCCTGGGGACTACGTGTCTGCAAAGATGGTATTAAACCGGACCCAGAAAAGGTCAAGGCATTGCAACATGCCTCACGCCCACGTTCAAAGGATGAACTACAATCTTTCCTCTGTATGATCCAGTCAAATAAAGACTTCATACCAGACTTAGCAAGCAAAACAATGAACCTTCGGATGCGAACAAAGAAACACAGTCGCTTCACTTGGGATAAGGAGTGCCAAAGAGAATTTGACAGGTTGAAAGTTGCATTCAGAGAAGACACTCTTCTCCACCATTTCAATCCTGAAGAGGATACATTTATTTTTGTGGATGCGCATCTTTCAGGACTATCTGCAATTCTGATGCAAGGAGAGACAAGTGATAGTGCAAAGCCAGTAGCATTTGCCAGCCGTGCCACAACCCCAGTAGAGCAGAGATACCCACAGCTAGACTTAGAAGCACTAGCCATTGACTTTGGATTGCGTCGGTTTCGCTACTTTATTGCAGGAGGTTCTGAGATCAAAGTCGTTACAGATCATAAGCCCCTGGTAAGCATTTTTTCTAATGCTAGAAAAGGGTCGGTCAGAACAGACCGGATAAAGCTGCGTCATCAAGACATGAAATATAGAGTAATCTGGAAGGAAGGGAAAGTTAACCCAGCTGATTACCTTTCCCGACATGCAACACCATTTAGTAGCATCAGCAGAGATCAACAAAAAGAAACCAGTGAACTAGAAAAAACGGTCTGGCTTCTTCAATATGCTCCATAAACCGAGTCCATTTCTATGAGTCGAATCATCGATGAGACAGATAAAGACAAAACACTTCATGAGTTGAAGAAATACATTAGAAAGGGATATGTACCAAAGACAAAGGGTAATCTCGCTCCATTCAAAAAGATCTTTGCGGAACTTACCATCTCAGATGAGGAACTGATAATGAAAGGAGAACGCATTATTCTTCCTGAGAGTTTGTGGGACATTGCCCTTGTAAAAGCCCACCAGGGAGGTCACCCTGGAATGAACAGCCTTAAACGCCGCCTACGCAGTCATTTCTGGTTCCCATTCAATCTCACAGAACGCCGGAACATGCATGGCAAGATGTAAGCATTGATCTGTTTGGTCCTATGCCCGACAGTAAGCATGTGTTGGTAGTTCTGGATAAAATGAGTCGATTTCCTGCAGCAAAGCTTGTCCCAAACACCGCAGCTAAGCCTGTCATTAAAGCATTGGATGACATTTATACAGATTTCGGTTATCCTGAAATGCATCGCACAGACAATGGACCACCATTTGATTCAAAAGCATTTGCTGAATTTTCCCAAGGCAGCGGTATTGATCATGTTAAAACCTTCCCGTATCACCCACAAGCAAACCCTGCAGAAACATTTATGCATCCTCTCGGAAAAGCGTTAAAGGCGGTCCATTTCAATAAAAAGGATAAACATACAGCTATTAAGGAAGTCCTAGCAACATATCGGGCGACGCCTCATCCTGCAACGGGAGTACCACCGGGAGATCTCTTGCTTCGTAGTGGGTATCGAAAAGATTTTCCGCGACGGCAACTGACTGAGCAACAGATACGCGAGGCTCAGATGCAAGACAGAGCACAACGTATGTCTCGAGAGGACCAAATGAACAGGTCGACCCATAGATAGAAGTCCATCTACACTCCAGGGGATCTTGTGTACATACGGAACATGCAGCGGTGCAAGTTTGATCCCATCTTTGGGCCAGAGCTGTATAAAGTCCTGTGCACAGAAGGTAGCGGCCTGTTACTAGAAAGTTTGGCTGATAATAAAAGTTTCAGAAGGCACTGTGATGACGTAAAGCCTGCAGTTAGCCAAGGAAAAATCGAGGACCATACTATTTGGATAGAGAACCAAGCCCATCAAACAGAAAACGCGAACAACCAAGATCCGGTTCCAGACATGACAGAAGAGACCTCGGAGGGAAACTCGTTTACCTGCTAGGTTCAAAGACTACGTCCGTTACTAAAAAAGGGGAAGTGGTGTTGTGTCCGCCATTTTTGGGTTGTTGTTGTTGGAAGAGGAGGAGGAAGGCAGAAGGAGGGACTGCAGAGACTGACTGAGACTGTTTGCTTTGCAACTGTTATAATGTGATACTTGTTGTGTTATTTACATATATACATCAACAGCAAAAGGATGATGTCTGGTTTTCTTGTCTCGGAGACTTTATAAGCCTCACCATATTTACTTTCTTCAATGGCTGTTGTTGGTATAGAAATACTAATGCCCAATCAAGAATTTTGAGAAAAAAACTAGGGCTACCACCCTCTTTGAAAAATTATTCATTTTCCTTGAAACTTTTTCCGTTTTTGAAAAAAAGTATAGAGATTGACTGGGTGAATATCAAGGTAAACAAGCTTGAAAAGAAAAGAGGCTTGAAGAGAAAAGCTATTGAAAAAGAAACAGTTTCTTTCTTCAGTTTTTGTTATTATAGTTTTATGTTTTCCTGGTTGGAAAACACATTGTAGAGTAAGCAGTTGGCAGTTGTACCTGTAGGCAGTATGATGTTCCAAGGTGCTAGATTGGAGTTTGGTCAAAATAAGATCATAATAATTTGGTTTCTACTTACCACTAGCAAAGATTTGTTTAGTGTGAGTGTGAATGATTAACCAGATTTAAAATTGCACTCAGTCAGATGTAAACATAAAACTTGATGGTCCAAAATCCCAGCTCAAAACTCTTTTCCACATTTTAAGAAATACTTGCAGCTTATAGGCAAATCCAAAATATTCTATGGGACCTTATCTGGATTCCACTTCCAGCTTACATATATATCAAAGATAATTGAAGAATTTGAGACACTAGAGATTTGACCTTTTATTTAAAAGCCTTAGGATAAGTGCATTAAATGTCATGTTTGGATCCCCCTGTGGTATCTGATGGTAATTAGACTGCAGGAATGACATAGATTTGGTTTATTCTTAACATTAATTGATAGTTGAGCTCAAATACATCTTTTACTGAAAAGGATAACCTCCTTTATAGCTTTCATTATCACCTATGCTAATAAGATTAGCAAAAGAGTCCATCTTGAGCTAAAGAGCTTTAGCTTTATGAACATCAATATCCCCTAACCACCGAAAAGGCCGAAAAAAGCACCACTGGAAATTTGTACCCATTTTTTATATCAAACATCTCATTGATTAACATTCTATAAACATTAATTGAAATGACATCTTTAAAGCTAATTAAGGAAAATGTTTTCTGGCGTTTGGGCTGGAGCCATCGCTGACATGCAAATGGCAAGTACCCTGCCCTCACATCAATTATGTATCTGATGTGTCAAATTTTGAAACTCAAAAAAAACAGTTAAGAAACAGATATAAATGAAATATGATCATACTTATGTAACTGTTAGGCCTAAGGCCTATACAGGGAATAGTTTCTCAAATTACATTAGGCTTTTATACCCTCCTGCCCCCACGCCCCTTCTTCTACACCCCTGTTAGGTAATGATTTTTGGTTTATAAAAATTCAAAAACTTTACTAACCATTTTCTTGTGTAAAATTCATCCAATATGCATAGTTGCATAGGACCAATTTGCATTTATAAACAAATCCAGGCAGGATGAGATCAAATCGAAACAACACACACTTTGACAGACCTATTGAATGGGCCTCTTTCTGGGTTTCGCCAGATTTGGCTCGTAAACAAATCGGCTGACTTTAGTTTAGACCGTGTTGGAAAAGGCAATGGAAAGGTAATGATATGATAAAATTACAATATTTTACGGCACTGATCTTACAGGTTTCATCTTAAAATCATATATAGATGTAGATGTAATTTTTCTTTCTTTCAGTCGGAGTAGATCGAGATGTGGCAGTGTATGATGTTTCGGAGCAAGGGTGAAAAGCCATTGTGCACTATTGGCTGAGACCTTTTTGCGACAGAAAAGTAGCCCTTTTCAAACCTTTAATTACGGATTTTGCGAAAATTTTTAGCAGAGCGTCCTTTTTTGTCTCGCATAGTGTACAGCCGCATTGCACATAAACAAGCCGCTTTGTGTTATACTGGGTTTACCAAGGGTAATGCCCCTTGGAAGCAATAGATCCTTGAAAGTTGAATATATTATTCCAAACTACACCTCCCCAGGCAATACGATACTGTTGCATATCCCTTTGGATGTCCGTAGAAGTATTTATATATATAGCATTTACTTTTATATGAAAGTTGACATGAATTTGTAATGTGCATTTTGGAAAGTTTATGATTAATAATTAACTGCTCCGTCACTAAAATATGATATTAACTAAAGCTATGCTTAATTGTACAAATATCGCACTTACATAATATCTTGTTTATTTCAGTCCATAATATTTATTAGATATACATCATTATCCTGCAATTTGTATTGAGGTAGATCTGGGGCATGTGGTCACCTGATTTTGCCTAACTCTCATTTTCTCAGGACACTTTTTTTTAAGAACCAGATAATCTTTGCTGAGGCTCAATATTATTTTTTCTGATAGTTTGAGCTTCAGGTGTTCTTAATATTGTTTGTGTATTTCAACATTGACTTGTTACTGGCTTTTTGAAAAACATAATAATGGTTTTTGGACAGTGCTCTTGGCCAACTTTGACAAAGCATGTTGCAGATTACCAGCATGCCATAACACGAAAACCCTGCATGCAGTCTATAAACTATAAGTTTGCCCTGTCAATGCTTTTTATCATGCCCTCTGAAATACAGGAGTTTCCCAGAAGACAATGGGCAATTGTTAACTTCTAATAAACAAACTGCATTTCTTGCCATGTGTTTTCTAACTGCAGATGCAAAGTTTCTTATATAAGAATGAATGTTAACTTGAATGAATTCAGTTCATTCATTTTGTTCATCAAAATCATTTTGCAGGTCACATGGATGTTTGGTAAAATTTGTATGCACATCAACTTGTGTAACAGATGTTAGTGCAAGTAGAAGTGATGCTGTTTTTCAAGTGCCTTCTTCTGCCATTAGTATTTATAGGAGAAGTATTATCTAGTGATATGCATAACATTTTTCATGATAATGCATACCTGAAACATGAAAGATTTCATGATGTCCAAGAAACACCAGGAATAAAAAAAATTCTTATTTACACAAACCTGTTTGGAAGTTCTGAATGGCCAAACTTAAGAGAAGAAGATGGAGATACATATTTAAAGAAATTTGGTTGCCCTGTAACTAATTGCCACTTGGAGTACAGAAAAGAGGAAAATCAGTTGCAAAATGCTGATATTGTTGTCTTTCATGAAAGGGACATGCCTGATATTTTGACTCTAAAACATCTCAGCAATAATGAGCGACCCAAAAGTCAATTGTGGGTTTATTTCACAGGAGAAAGCCCAGCTAATTCCCTTGCTGATATTTCAATGTTTGATGACATATTTGATTGGACAATGACATATAAACATACAAGTGACATATGGGTTCCATATGCTAGATCTTACACTACAAAAAAAAGAAGATACAAAGAAAACATTGACTATGCCAAAGGCAAAACAAAGCTTGTTGCCTGGATTGTTAGCCAGTGTGGAAAGCTACGGGATAGTGTTGCTCATGAACTTGATCAGATTTTACCAGTTCATGTCGCAGGGCACTGTTCTTCTAATTTTCCAAATAGATTTTATTGTGAAGACCATTTCTGTGAGAATCAGCTACATGACTTTAAGTTTTATCTTGCTTTTGAAAATTCTCATTGTGAAGAGTATGTAACAGAGAAATATTGGCAAAAGAGTATAAAGAGTGGTGTTGTACCGGTGGTACTTGGAGGTGGCCCATACAACAGTCCACATGTGGCTATCCCTGGGTCATACATTAATGCACTAGATTTCAAAACAGTAGCAGATTTAGGAAAATATTTAAAATACCTAGATAAGAATAATACAGCTTATAATGAATATTTCAAATGGAGAGAACATTATGAGCTCTGGAATCCTGTTTGTGATTGGCCATTCGAGCCTTATTGGGCTTGTGAGATGTGTGTTCGCTTGAACAAAGGAGTCAAACACAGACAAAGAGTGAAGATGTCTGAATTTTGGAGTGTGCATAGAAACTGCAGAGGAAACGAGATTGAAGAATTACTAAGAAAATCAGGCCATGATCCTTCAAGATTTGTAGAAAAATATGAAAATACATTTGGAAGAGTAAGTAAAGAATTAGATTATGAGGAAGAAAAACAACATCAACCAGAGATGCACAACAATAACAATGAGGGCGAAATAAGCATCAAAGAAGATGTGTACAACTTTGAAAAACTGAAAAAGGAAGCAAGATTCTTGCAAGATTCTGCTGGTGAAAGCTATGTGATAATTTTCATTTTCAGTCTTTCTGTTGTAGGACTTTTGGTTTTTTTGTACAAAAGACTTGCTTGGACTAAAGTTTGTTAAGAATTTCACTTTTTCGGCCAAGTTAATTTTTTATTGTGTTTGTTTTCTCATCATATGAGTGCTTACTCAAAAACATCATGGATCTTAAATGCCATGTAAACCGCCAGTTTACATATTATTGAAATATCATTGTAACAAAGATTGAAAATTTGTTTTACTTATACTGAAATTATATTGACCCGTAATTTTACATGTCTGTGATGATAACAAAATCATATGAGTCATACCCACTCACAATACATAGTAAACTATTAAAATTTTCAAAATAACATTCCTAGTTCTCCTCTGACTAGAGTCATTGATAGTTCTCCTCTTACTATAGTCCAAAAATCTTCCGACTTTCTAGAAATATAGCAGAAGAAAACTGAATGTATATTAACTTAAGACATGCAACATTTAAAAGCTTTGACCCAAATTATAGAATGTATAGATTTTGTACTGATTTTAATAGATGTAGAGAAATTTTACATTATTCACCTTTATCTTGTTATGTTGTAAATCATATTATCTGGTGTGTTGCTAGTTTTGTAAATTGGTTTTAATTAGCCTTTTGTAGCTATTCTGAATGTAAGAAAACAAATGCTTCTTGACAATTGAAATTAATGTCAATAGCCATTGTTATCAAGGGAGGCCCTGGTCAAATTTTCCAACAAAGTGGATGAGCCCCATAGTGATATGATATCTTGTTTACAGACAAGTTTTAAAATTCGAAAATGAAGCACCGCTTCGCAGCCTGGTCCTAAAGCCCAATGGTTTTCTTATTATTTACAATGAAATTATATTTCCTTTGTCATCGCCGGCAAATTTCAGATCTCTTTCACTGAGTCTCTGGTACTGTGGCTTAGGTAGGAAAATTCACAGGATGGGCGAGAATTTTGAATTTTCAGACAAAAATCTGATAAGTTTTTTATTTTTTCATACATTGGAACAAGACATAACAATATTGGTACGAAAATAAAACAGAAGAAAACTCGATTCATTTTTTCACATGTCAAAGATTTTTCTGGACTTCTCCTCTAAAAAGGATTTTTTTTAAGTACCATGCCTTATTGAAAGAGATTGCCAGGCTGTTTCTGAGCAACAACAGAAATTATTTTATTCGCCAAATGTAAATAAGATAAAAAAGATAACCATGTTATTATATTCCTGGCAAAATCAGAACTTTTTTCCGACAAAATACCAGTTTAGCTTTACAGGGGGCATTTTGACCCTTCTGACCCCCCTTTATCTACACCACTTCTCTGGTACTCGGGGTACCAAACAATTCAAGCTTAAATTAAGAACTATTTTGCTCAAATTTAGTTCCAAACAAAGCTTAGTGGGAAAAATCATTTTTTCTTGGCTTATATATAAACCCCACTTTCGGTTGGAAAAATTACAACTCCCGGTATCTCGAAATTCCGCTATGCTGTGCTGCAGCAACGGTAACTACGAGGAAAATACAAAGAGCAACCAAAGTGTTGGGAAATGCGTATGTTTGTGAGGATCAAGTGTTGATGTAGGCATCTAGGATTCATGCAAGGCAGCAGGCATTACTCTAATGTGCAGTGATACCAATTTATGCAGCCAGAAATCCGTTTTATACAGTGTAAGCGAAATTTTGTGCAATGTTAAGATGTTGAGATAGCAGATATAACAGTCAAAACACAAAAGAAAATCACGTTGAAATGATTATCATTCAGATGCTTTGTTTTTAACCTCTTTCAAACCATTTACCTTTTTAAGTTTTTTTAGTCAAAAATGTTAGGGAAAGGCCCATAACCCTAACAATGGAAAAGACATACGGGTCTGGAAAGAGAGAAGAGTGTTCGAAATTTTACAAGGTCCTAAGGAGAAATAAGAGTTGTAGGATAGAGGTCGTGAATTTTACAAAGCGACTTGGAAAAATTGGCACAGACAATGTATCAGGTATTACGTACATTACTCATCGGACCTGGAATTATATCTCTGATCTCTTTGGAGCAATGTCCATGGTAGAAAAAAGGCGAATGGCTTTGGAATGGATTTTTTCGAGGAGGTGAAGGCAAAATTCAGGAATACTTAACGAAATATTAGAGCATATTTCCAAAAAAAGACGAATTTGAGAAATATGAATCAGATTTTTTAGAGCTGTGATGCTAAGAAGAATCAACGTTTGCAAAGTTTGTTTAGCAATGGAAGAAATATGAAATTCCAAATTGAGGTTGGATGATACAGAAAAGCCTAGTTCTGAAAAAGAAGTAGAAATGTCCAAATCGATACCATTCATTGAATTAGGAGGAAAGTCAGAGTAGGGTTTACGTGAAATGACAAGCTGTATGGTTTTAGTTTGATTTAAGCTGACAAAATTGTCTTTACCCTTCATCTCAATTATTGTAAGGTCATCAATGAGAAGAGAAGCTGAAAACATTTCTCTGAAGAGGACAGTAAAATTTTGTGCATTATCGAAGGCAGAATAAAAGCTGTGATAATTGTCATCAGCAGCAAAATAAATATTTGGTTATTAACTATAGGATGAATAAAACGGGAGATATAACAGAACCCTGTGGAACACCAACATTAATTTAGTGGGGGCTGGAGAGGTACCCGTCAACTTTGATGGCTGTAGACCTGTCAGAGAAAAAGCTGCCAATCTAATTTATAAGGAATTGGTGCAGACCATTCATGGGAAGTTTCGACGGAAGCCTTTTTTGTCAGACGCAATCAAAAGCATTAGAGATGTCAAGAGAGATCACCCTACTCCCACCAGGATTCAAGAGCAGAGGGCCAAACATAAGTTTGTTGGTGAGGTCAGACTTTTCCCCTTTTTAAGGGAAAAGGAAAACATGGGCTATTCTCAAATTACTGGTTTCCCCGTTCTTTTTCCATTTTGTAGGGGGGGGGGTCAACAGAGCAGTTGCTAGCCAGGTTCCCGTGTCCCAAGATCAGCGTCTTCAGGTGAAGGACCAGGAAAGCTATAGCAACAAAAATTTTAAATAATAGCAATTTTAGTCCCTTCCACTTCAACACCTTTAAAGAAGTCGCCTTCTGGTGCCTTTTTTGCCTCACCAAATCCTTGTTATCTGTCTGTCATAGAAGCACGTTAATCATTGTTCTTCTTGAAGAACAATGGAACGAAAATTTATTCTGTATGTTTTGTTTATGGGTGTTGGGGCTACATATTCTAGTCAGAAAAATGTAAGATCTTAAAGACATTTATGAAGGTATTTTTAACCCTTGTGCTTAGCATAACCGTCATACCAGCGTTACCTGACAACTGTGAAATTGTAATAGCTGAGATTTGTCTTACTGTTCCCCTTCCGCCGAAATCAACATAGGCCCCGACGCAAAATCTTGGGGAATACCACGAGAAAATGAAAACTCAAAATGTATTTTTTCTATTGCAAAGTAAATTTGCAAGTTGGCAGATTGTCTGTTTTCACCATTTTCCATTTTCCAACGATGATATAAAAATTTCAATCTATCGCATGCTTTAGAAAGCTATTAGAGAACAGAACCATTTCTACCACAAATAATTCTTGATTTGTATGGCTCTTTGCTCAAACCGTACCGATTGTCAAACAAGATATTCGGAATTGGCTGAGATTTAAAAAAATGAGAAGCATCAACTTCACACCTAGTTCCTAATCGGTATTACTGATAAGAGTCTTTGGTCAGGATTTAGATGAAAAAATGATGCTTGTATTCTTCCTGATCGATAGTACCGGAACAAAGCTCAAATCAGGCCTGGTGCTGCAGCTCCAATAGCACCAACCTTAACCCAGTCCTGCAGATCGAGCGTGGTCATAATTCGACAGGCCATACTGTACATACAAACGGCTCCCAGGCATTGCTGGCGAAAGGACGAGAATCGTCCAGATCCAAGCAGTGTGAGGACAAAAACGTGAGTAGAAACCATGCACCTGTCAAATGATACTTTCTTTAAATTCTAGGGAAATGATCGCTGTTCAAATTTCTCAGTATACGAAGAGTAAATTCAAATGTATCCAATAAATGACAGGAATTCCCACATAAAGAGCTTTTAAATTCTGTTGCATGATTTATCGACTTTGACAAACAAGATAATGTACAATGTCCAAACTGGCAGTTGGCTGGTTGCATAAAAACAGACAATGATGATACCAAGTTTTGCTTTGAAAACCAGTCGTGGAATTTTCATGTGGCCACGTGCAAAGATCACATCAATGATCTGCAGGTTATTGTTCTACGAAATATTTACCAAAAGATCGATCATCGTCAGGTAAAACAACGAATCAACGAATTGTAGCAATGTCGATAGAAATTGTCAGTTTCATCATAGTGCTTTCATCAAGGAAAGGGACACAAAAAGGTACCAAGACGGGATATTTCGTTAAGCGATAGAATGTAAATTTATCATTCTATGTACTTCGAAGGTTGTTTTCTTCTGGTATTAATCTGATATGGACTCTATTGGCTAAAACTAGCATCAATGACTTACCAAAGTAGCCATCTACACAACATGCGTACAAAATCCAAGTGGCTGATTGCGTTTGTATCTCTGATGGGGTTTGCTATTTACACTTACAGGTATAATTTCTTGAGTGTCAGAACTACAGCCAACACAGTACAAGTCATGTTTGGATCCAGAGTAACAATTTCCTTTCACAAACCGACAAATATGACTAACATCGGTCAAGGTGACCTGAAAAATAAACCTCCTGCCCATGTGCCCCAAGTCAAGATTCTACTTTGGTCGCAGACATTAAGGAATAAGGATGAGACGCAAATCTTCCCCAATTATGGCAAAGCAAAACGTTCTTGTCCAGTAAAATACCATTTTGTTTATGATAGAAAACAGATCAGTTCCATCAGTGGAGTAATTGTGGATGTAAAAGCAGCATCTGATCTGCCTCCAAAGACGAGACACATGCCGTGGATTCTCCTGTATGATCAGCCTCCTCTTGTTTATAGGATGTTAGAAAATAAAACATTCATGCAAGAATTTAACTATTCAATTGGGTACAGAATGGATTCTGACTTTCCTAATCCAAAAATATCCGAGCCAGAGGCTATCCAGCCTTTGGATTTCCATCAAAAATATGATTACATTGCCGCAATATTTTCAAATTGCACAAAGTTACGAACCGATTACGTAAGAGAATTATCAAAATACAGCCGAGTTAAATCTTATGGTAAATGTCTGCGGAACGTCGAAAAAAACAATATTGCTCGCATAGGGGAGGAAAATTATATTGCATCAAAGAAAAGACTGACAAGATTGCACAAATTTACGCTGAGCCTCATGAAGTTTGATTGTCATGACTATGTTGATGACACTCTTAATCATGCATGGGAGGCAGGCTCATTGCCACTGTTTCTTGGAACAGAGAGCTTGCGAGATATGCTTCCTAAATACCTTAAAAGTAGCTTCATTCAGATATCACAATTCACCAACCCACAACACCTAGCTGAGAAAATTCAGGAGCTGATAAATAATAAGGAGGACTATAAAAGGTTCATGTCATGGAGAACAAAGAATAAAAACCAGAGTGACACTAGCCCAATGTGGAGAATATGGAGACCCAGTTACTCACCTGGTTGCCAAATTGCAATGGCTATTACAGAAAATAGATCAAAAGGTAATGTACAGGCTCAAAAAACTCTCAAACCCATAATATGTAATCAACGTGACACAAATAAATGGCTTGGAAAAAATCAAAAGATTACCAAGGTCACTGATGATTAAAACAAAGAGATATATCATGAAAAGTTGAGAGTTCACTGGAAATGAAACCTTTTGGAGATGGGCAGCCAGGAAGAAGACTGGCTAAGAGAATATGTCACCGCTTATACAGAAGATCTCAAAAAAGAAATCAACAGTAGCAAACTTTTTGAGCAAGCATCTGTAGTAGCCTAACATGAGTTCACCAAGCAAGCAAGAGCATAAAGCTATTGTTACACTGTGTATTAATAACATTAATGATACAGAATACATGTGACATCAAACAGTTAAAAAAGACTGTATCCTAATGCAACAGTATTTTGATCAAGTAAAGATACTCATACAAATACATGATTATGTCTATTAAAAGTGCTACCAATACCAATTAAACTACTTCAGTTTTCGGCTTTTCAGTTTTCAGCTTCATTGCTTGATCACTTTGGCCAACAAGATAGTTTTGGCAGCAATGAGGACTTACTTTGCAACTGCGACCAGAAAGTTTACCCCATTTCACCGGCACTCTTGGGCATTTTTCAACTGTTTTTGCTTTGTTACCTTTTTCATTCAAGCACAGTGTATATTCCTTGTCAGTATTCTTGCAGATTTTTTTCCTGCACAAAATAACCAGCAGAAAAAGAATGGAGCAGAAAAACAGCATGATTATACCAGATGACAGGGCAATGAAGATGGGATCTGTCCATGGTGAGAATGCTGCAAGAAACATCAAATATAAGCTTTAAATGAAGAACTATTTCAAAGTTCACATATTAAGAAAAATAAAGAATGCAAACTAAAAATGCAACATACATATAATTAGTTGAAGAAACTATAATTCAAAAGCGTCTTTGCAAGTCAAGCTGTCGTAAAAGCAGTATTACATATTGTCATTATCTATACCTTTCTTTAGTTGAACTTTTCCTGCTTAGATGTAATTTTTGCCAAGTCAAATTGTTTTAGGGCAAGCATCTACTGTCAAAAAGGAATGAGATTATTAGGGATGGTTTAGTAGGCAGGGGGTGTAGGGGGTGCAACATCCCCCAATAGTTCTGTGTCCTGCAGTAAATTTTGTTTCATACAGTAAAAATCATTTGTTGGTAGTCAGTAGTAACAAAGTGATGCCAAGATATTACTTCATTTATTTTTGTCAGTATTTATCTTCTTATCAGTAGCATAGCGAGGGGGGGGGATTTCGGTGAAGAATGATAAGCATAAGCTTCTCAGTGTCCTAAAAACTACCTTCAGATGCTAGGTAGAAACGAATACAAATACAAATACTTTCCTATCTTTGTCTAAACAACATTTCCTTTGAAATTTTGAAATTGGGCTTTTTGTATTCATAAAACAACTTTAACTTGTGTTGGTCAGCATCAGAACCATCCGATTGTCACAAGTTGAAAAAGTTGCAGTCTATAACTAAATGAGAGAACATGGACCACTTTTGCTATGTGTATTTGGTGAGCAGATTGAGTTTCTCTAGATGATACTCTCCTCCTGATTTGCAAAGCTCTGGCATGTAAAAACATATTGAATGAAATATGAGGCACAGCTTTTCAGGGATACTCAATGAAATCTCAAAGCTTTATAAGGTTAGAAGAAGGGAGGGTCTGGGGGTACTTTCCCAGGAAAATTTAGGGCCACATCCTATAGATTACCTAAGAATCATCTCATATCTCAGTATTTTGATTTGATATTTTGAAATGAGCTATGCTTGTCCTAAAGCCATTAATGCCCAGAATTAAAAATCTACTGACAAGCATATTCCAATTCCCTGAGAAACTACAGTCTTAAGTTTATTCTCAATTTCCTAAGTGGAGGCTGGTAAGAAGAGGCCTTGCTGGTTACTAACAAGGAGCATAAAAAAGTCTGAATCAAAGAAAGTAAGATTATTTGGGAAACTACAGTATCTGACTTGCGCTCAAGCATGTTTATAGAGTCAAGGATTTACTCTGTAGAGAGTATTCTGTGGACTGAATTATGTTAAAATCAACTGACTGAGTGAACTTTTAGGGGGTTACATTTCAATCCCACACTCCCACCTAGAAGTTTGACAAAGTACAAGGGAAGGGGGTCAAAATAATTTAAATTTAATCATACAAAATATATGATTGAACCCATGTTAAATTTTAATCTAAAGTCAAATTTGCGGAATGCTTGAAAGCGCTTTTGCATAAGAAAATTCTCGACTTCAAAAAGCCCCCTCCCCTTGGAATAAGCCCCCAACCAAAAGCAATCCTTTTGGAAATAAAATTTGGGGGCTTATTCAGCCTATTCCAGGACTTGACGGTAGGTACCAACTGTGTGAGGGCTCTCGGGGTAGGTGGCTTTAGCTATTTTCCTGAAATTCTTTTGTGATGAGCCGGGCAGGAACTGTATAGCCCATGCGGCAGTTTAAGTTCCAAGAATAGCGACCTATCCAGCTGTGTAAGCCTATTCATCCTAATCACTTGATTGACATATTTTCCACTTCCAAATTGTGGGCCCCTTGTGATTGCTTACCATTATTCTTTTATCGTTGCAAAATTGTTAGGGAACTGAAACAAATAAGTACGAAGTAAGATGCAGGATTAGAAAATTTAAAGGGGATTCTTTAAAATTGAATAAAAAATCGCTCTTCGAAAGGGGATGATATGATAATGAACTTTTCGAGCATGCAACGCGCCTAAACCTGCTAATACTCACATGATGGTTCTGTTTCTTCCGGATTGTCTTCATACCGTGCCATAAGATTTCCTGCATTTATAACAATTCTTTCACATTTCAAACATCCATTGCTTGCATCTTCTGCAAATATTTTCATACAGGCCTCAAACCAAACCATCTCGTTTGAGGAGAGTGACAATCTGCTGTGACACTCTGTCTCCGGTCTAAATGTCGCATCTCTGCGTGGAGCTGATGTGACCAAACCTTGCGTTGGAATATAACATGCCAACATTTGCAGCAACAGCAAAAAACACAAAGGCCGACACCTCACCATCATCGACATGGTCAGTTCAACGGATAGAATGAGGGATTTTACCAAAGTTGTTATTCTTTAGTTGTCAGCTATAGGGAAGTTCCCATAGCATTTCCTTGATCACCGGGATGCCAGCCGATAATTTTATGTGCAGACATAGGGACACCCTGTGACTCGTAAGGAAACAGATAGGCAGGCCCCTTTCGAAGGGTGGAAACTCTCCCTGGGGGTTTTTGGGAACAAGGGAACATGGCAAAAAATGGTACACGAACACAGGAACAAGAACAACTTAAATTTTCCACAAGGGGACAATTACTAGCTGATTACTAGCTGAAGGGAACAAGGGACGTTTTCTTTCAATAGGAGCACAGGAAAATTGGTTGTTTTTTCTTAAAGGCATTGAGTCATGGTAAATAGGCTTTCTCTATAGGGGGTCATTTGGTTTCGGCGTGATCGCTGCTGTTTCATGTGATATTGGCATCCGTTGTTGACAACTTGCTATTGATGGAAACTGTTATGTTAATCAGTACGAGATGAGTTCATGTGACCAGTTCAAGGTCAACCAATAGCATCGCAGTCATGGAAATCATGACTCAGCGGATTTTGGCACTTAGGGTATACCCAGTCTATTTATCATGACTCAATGCCTTTAAGGTAGCAGTCTACCATGAAAATGGTCAGTTATGAAAATTTTGTCAAAATTCCTTTTTCCTTGGATATGATCAGGAAAATTACTGCAAAATTTGATATTGAAGGGAGTTTTCCCGTAACTGTTGTAGTTTTTGTGAAAATTTGATTTATTTATCCCCTGGGTTGATCATATTTCCTTAGCAACCAAGTTTCTATCGGTTGCTAGGGGGTCTGTTGACACCCATGGGACCCGTTTTTGAAGAAAAATTATATTACGTAATCTATAGTCTTCTACCCTATCCCAAAATGCATTTATACCACTTTAAAAAGCACAGGGAACGAATGAAGCATAGTTTCTGTTTGGCCTGGCCGACGAAAGTTGTTCGAAAAAGTCCTTCTGTTTATGAAGCGAACTTATCCGACAATGAACGCCCTGAAAAGAGAGTTTTTAATCGAAAATTTAGGTCGGTAAAGCGAAGAAAAGAAAAAGATCTGCTGGAAGTAGAAAAAACTATGTATTCGAAGCAATGACAAGGATTTGGATTACTTAGGCCAAAGCGAAAAGGTGATGAAGATGTACTGCCTACCTCGTCTTCACAAGCAACAACGGATCAAAGCAAAGAATTAGAGGAACACAGTGCTTCACTTTATAAACTTATGAACACTTTCTTTGGTTCAGAAAACCTTAGTTCCATAAAAAGACCAATTTCCGGATAAAAGAAACGAAAGATGCTGCTGCTGGCAATATTGGCAGTGCTGACGATGGCTACAGCCTTATAGATAAGAAACTTTTGATGAATGCAATCAACAAAATTGCTGTTTGTCGTACATGTAGGAATCCAAAGGCACAGTTAAGCCTGCTGCTTAGTTTGGCCTCTAGTTTAGCAATAAGTTTGGCCTTGCAGAGAAATATTATCTTGTATGTAGCCATTGTCATACAAGTTCACCACTTGAGACCAGTGAAAAGCTCACTGGATCTAAGAGGGCAGACAAGAAAGGGGGACAGACCACATATGAAATAAACTGTAGATCAGTTGTTGCTTTACTAGAAACTGGATGTGCTGGGTTGGAGAGATCTTTTGGCTTATGAGTCTTCCAAACACTGTCTCAAAGTCACCTTACAGCAAATAGTTAAAAGATCTTGAGGAAGTGGCAGTAAATGTACGTGAAAACATTATGAATGAAGCAGCTGCTAGGCTTATAGAGATCATTGAGAGAGAAGAGCATACAGTGATTGAATTTGATAAACCATCCACTGGAATGAGTCCTTGCATGGTATGGTATGGGCATGATGTAAAAAAACCTGTCAGGTTTAGTGGTTAGAGATCAGTGATTTAGTGGAAAACGAAAAGTTACAATCACTGTTTGCCATTCTGTTGGAAATATCAATATTGGGCCATCATCAATTGCAGATGTTTTGAAGGCATTACAACTTAAATGTGGCCAAACAAACTTTAAATTATTTGAAAACTGTTGATAATAGAAGGCTAAATGATGCTGCAAGGAAGGTTTCACAGAAATACAAAGATCGGAGACAAAAATCACAAGCTGCCACCTTAAAAACATCACAGAAATACAAAGATCGGTGACAAAAATTTCAAGCAATAAAGAAGCGAAGACTTGATGTAGCTAGGAATAGCTATTTATCAAGGGCTTTTGGTCTTTCTGCAGAGCTTGAAAACATTTCTAAAAAGGTAGTTGATGCAAGTCTAAAAAGGAAAAGAGGGAATAAGGAAGGAAAGAAAAAGAGACCTAGAAAGTCGAGGGACCTGTCGAGTAATGAACATGGATATTTCAACCAGTTTGAACCCCCAGTTACCTTTATGATGCCTCTAAACATTATTATTGACTTCTTTTAACATTTTTGGTTGTATCTATGGGTACATTATGTGTGATAGACAACCAAAATTCAGTCAAGTTGCAAAAGATAAGAAAAATTAGTTATTCAGTACATCTCAAAACTTCAAATGCACTTTTCTCAAATCTCAAATACGGACATCTATTAAGCTTGTGATTAAGATATCTTTGGCTCTGTATAAGATATGAAGATGAAATTTTCAAATAATATGTATCTTTTAATGCTCTATGCAATAAATACATAGATTTTTGATAGAAGAAATATTTCACAAAATATTTTAGAAAACTCAACTTTTCACAATAAAATATCTAGCTGACTTGGTATCATAAAACTGTGTGTTCATTGAATAGATTATGTAAGTAGAAACTTGTTGCTAAAAAATTTTCACCATAACCTTTAGCATTCATGAGATATCATTTCCACAATTTGCAGAAGTTCGGCCTTTGTTTTTATGTTTCTATGGCAACGTCATTGCCACACCCTTCCAGACATCTATTTTTGCTTTTTAAATCTTACATTGTTTATAACCTGAAAGTTTCAAGCTTCAAGCTCAAGCCATTATCAAGTTTTGGCCAGTTTTCCATATTGCTGCTTTCAAGGTAGACTGCCACCTTAAGGGAACACGGGAACAAGTAACCCCTGGTAGATCCTCAACTAAAAGCTTGGAACATACAAGAGAAATTGAATAGGAAATATTACTCATTCATTTTACAAGTAATTGCTCACTTTCAGATACATTTTTCAGTTTCAGTTTCAGTTTCAGTGGGATTGGGAAGTGCTTTCCGCTTCCAAAACCAATATCGAAATGTGTCACTGCCCGCATCTGGCCTACGTTTCCATGGGCTCCCATGCAGGTTGGAAAGTTGAAGGGCCAAGGGAGATTGTAAGAATCATAACAAAAGATTCTTAAAAAAGCTTTATTGTTTTGCAAAAAAGTGGAGTGGGGGCATGGCCCCCGAACCCCCCTTTCGTCGGATGCCCTGATAACTCGATAAATAGAGCAAACATGTTGAAAACAAAGCCAGTAAAATACCACATTTAAAGTACAAAGAGCTTAATAAATATTGATTAAACTTAACTAAATATAGAACTGCTGAAAGGGCAAAATATTTTCATTTATTACCTGTTATGATGAAAGTTTTCATAAGCGTTATGAATTACGAAGAATTAGGGGTATTCTATCAACTTTCTAAAACTTTTGCCTGGGTACGGAGTTTTTACTCAAATTGCTTTCAAGCTGGTAGAGATGTTAGAGACCAGGGGCAGCCACTCTTTCCACCTTCAACTCAGCTCAGGACCCCTTGCGCTACTGAAAGTTTTCTTTAGCAATTGCATATTTTTCAGCTGAGTTTGTTTTTGTCTTTTGCAACCGCGAAATATCTAATAGATTTGCTTATAAAATTGGATCCTTTCAGTAATTTTTTCGCAAAAAATGTGTGGTTTCCAATTTTAAATATAGCTAAGTCAACATTTTTTGTGGATGAAAAAGGCTTCAATCTTAATGTTTTAATTTTGCAAAGGAGATCAGACATAGAAATTCGATCTATTTCGGGCTCATAAATTTCTGGATCACTTTTTTAGACCTTGAGTATGAGAAAAGTTTTAAAAATAGAGAAAGGCATTATTTACAAACGATACAGGTTAAGAAAAACTATTTTTGGGCCATTTTTATGCTAGAAATTATTTTTCGGGTTGTTGGTTTGCACCTCAACATGAGCTCTTCTATATGTATGTGCAGGGACGTACCTTGGAGTAGGGGGGTGTAAACGGATGAATTTATAGACCAAAATTCAACTCTTGCTAGTTAATGTAAACAAACCAATATACGACATAAAGTCAAGATACGCATCTACCAACAATCCATAACATTTACCGACCATCCGTAAAATTTACCGACCAACTTTCCAAAGGTTGGGGGGTTTACCACACCCCCACGCCCCCCCGGTAGGTACGCCCCTGTGTATGTGTACCCCCTACGTACAAAATCACGATTAAAAGGGTAGATAAACAAAAAATCTAGGAGTTGTTCTCGAGCTTTTCAGCTCATATTTAAAGCAAAGAGTGGTGGAGTGACGACCCAATAACCTGAAAGAATAACACCACGATTTACCTCTAAATAGGCAAATCAGAGCACGGGCATTTTCCCATCAAATCACTGTAATTTGGCCCTGGTTCTAACATCTATGAACAAGGCAAAAACAACAGTAATGTCAAACTTGAACAAATTCAACTGATTTTGCATATGGCGGGGTATTTCTATCAGGTAATGGGGTCAGAATTTTCAAATTGTAAAAAAAGATTGGTGATGACATCACATTCCGCCAATCTGCTGAGTCATGACATTGTGCTCATGATATTCATGCGCCATCTGAGACTGATCACATGAAGTTACCTTGTATGTACTGATTTTAAAAACAGGCTTTGTCAATGTTAAGTTGTAAACAATCAGTGCCAAATCATGTGAAACTACACTGATCACTCTGAAAGCGTATGACCTTATCCAGAGGATGCCTCATTTACTCATATCAACTATACACCTCTGTATGCTGGTGCTACCCCAGTTAAATTTTCTTTAAAATACCCCATCAAGACGAATTACGAACTGAAAGAAAAACTAGAGGCCATTCAGTACTCTGCTGTACCATAAATAGAGGGGGGAAACTTTTATCTGGAAACTTTCAACAGTGTATTGTTGTTTACACTGCTGTAAATTCATACACCAAAGGAATGGTCATACGCTTTCATACGCTTTCAGAGTGATCAGTGTAGTTTCACATGATTTGGCACTGATTGTTTACAACTTAACATTGACAAAGCCTGTTTTGAAAATCAGTACATACAAGGTAACTTCATGTGATCAGTCTCAGATGGCGCATGAATATCACGAGCACAATGTCATGACTCAGCAGATTGGCGGAATGTGATGTCATCACCAATCTTTTTTTACAATTTGAAAATTCTGACCCCATTACCTGATAGAAATACCCCTCCGTATGCAAAATCAGTTGAATTTGTTAAAATTTGACATTACTGTTGTTTTTGCCTTGTTCATAGATGTTAGAACCAGGGCCAAATTACAGTGATTTGATGGGAAAATGCCCCCCCCCCCCATTTCTCATTGGGAAACACAGCGATTCGATCTAGTTTCTATTCCCATTGCTTTGTCGTGAGGAACAAGCTGGATCCAGAGATAATACAGGCACCAACTGTTTTCTTTTCTTAAGTAAAAACTAAACATTCTCGTTAGCATTACAGCCAAATTTGTTTTCCCAACCTACGATCCTAGAGGATTATCTCACCTTACAGAACTTTTTGTTGTACTGTCTATCTTTTGACATGTAGAGGCCCGAGACCTTCTTGCCGGAGACCATATATTATTACGACCTACTATATTATTACATTTACTTTTAGTTTAGTTAAGTATACTATTACATTTATTTTCCAAGATGTTTCAACTATCTCTTATTGTATATGCATGATGACAACGACAACGGCTTACCAAATAAATTTAACAGGAACAAACTGAAGTTAACTTCACGTTTTATATTGCAAATGGCTATGGGGTAGACATAGTCTTTTGCTGTCCAAGGTATAGCTATAGTTCTGCATGCAGCACAGTTTTATATGCAGGATAGGTATTAAATTTCTGCAAATATTTACTTGAATATAAACAAGGAAATTCAATGACAATGGAAATACCTTAAATCCTCGAATTAGCCCCCTGAGGGCTTATTTATTTTTGCTATTTTTGGACGGTGGCTTATTCGAGGGGGGGGGGCTTATACGAGGGGGGTTTATGAAATTATTGTAGACATTAAGAAGACATTATTAAAAGTCCTCGTTTTTTTAAGTATAAATTTCTTCATGAGCATTTAATTAATTACTACCAAAAGTATGAATTTGTTGTGGTAATTCAATAAAACGCCATAGGCAACATCAGATGGCAAAAATCGTCAAGTTGAGGGGTACGATTCGAGAATATACGGTAGCAGTGGGGGCTTATTCGAGGGGGGTTTATTGACAATATTTAGTTCTAGGGTGGGGGCTTATTCGAAGGGGGGGGCTATTTCGAGGGAGGCCAATTCGAGGATTTACAGTATGATCTAAAATCAAGACCACATGTTGGTTCACCAATGGCGGAACAGCCATGCTTTTAGACACATCGCAGTTAAAATGGAGTTTTGAATTAAGATCTTCAGAAAATATATCTTTCCATATGAAGCTCACGAGTTGGTCATTGAAAAATAAACTAAACAAAGAAATCTAAAAATATTAAGGGTTTTGATGATCATTTGATTTGTATTCGTTTGATTTGTGGCCACATGTTTGGTGATGTGCATCGGGAATTTCCTGAACTGGGAAAGGCCCACAGATTCAGGTTTGCGAGAATGCTACCCTGTCCTGTGTTCCAGCCTCCAGACCCCTAACTTGAAAGTAGATCATATAGAAAACCCTTTCATTTGTCCTAAACTTTATCTCAATGATCTCAAACTTTAGCAAAACTTCAGCAAATTTTTCACAATTTAAGGAAGTAAACAGCAGAGCCCGACTATACGATGAGTCATGGTGCAGAATTATAGCTAAAACCTATTTTTAGAAAATTTATCAGGGCGTTGGTGAGCTGGAATTTGACAACAATTGCCATCTGGTGTCGAGCCAGGAATTGATCCAGTTCTGAAGCCTGGTTATACTTGCAGGAATTTATAAGTATTTAATTTCGCCATAACTACAATGCCAAAATTACTTGGAACACCTAACACTTTGCGCTGTACTTTTCTATTTTTTCATTTGTTTCCCCGAACCGAATATTACTACTTCCGTCCCCCTTTCCCCCAAAACAATGTTGAGAGTATAGAAAAATATCAAACAAGCCACAAGAAAAAGCATACTCCATAACCCCCTTCATTTTTCTATAGTGAATCAACATTGTTCTTAGGGGAAGGGGGGGTGGCTGAATTTGCCTTTCTCTGTATACACTCATTTTTTTATAAGAAACAAAGGTCGATGTTGAGTACTCCAGTTTCTTAATGTTCTGGAAATTTCAATACTCATTGTTTCTTAAGAGTTTCTTAATTATGAGGTCATGAATGATGTTATGAAATATTCATTCTGGTGCTGTATGAAAATGTGGGAATTGTTCTTGGATTTTACAAAATTTCGTTGTTCTCAGGTTTATCAGGATTTCAAAGCTTCTTAATATTTTTGCTTCAAGTACTGAAGTTTCTTAATTTTTTCTGACTGTCCAGTACTCGTTTCTTATAGCCAGTTTCTTATAAATGAGTGTATCGTAATTCACTTCATAAAGACCAATCAAAATGCTGCCACAACAATGATGTATATAGACAAAAACAGAAACACAGGAAGAAAGTGCGAGAAATATTAAAAAGAAGAGAGAAGTATTATCATCAAACTTAAATGAAATGATGATGAAATTTAAGTTCTTAACACTTGGACAAATGATTTAGGTATTTTATAATTTCGTATAGCAGAGTCTATCACGGCATATTGAATTGAATAAAAATAATTTCATATCCTTTAGATTTTCAAGTTTTTTCAAGTTTTTTAAAGTATCCATTTACTTCTGTACAGGTGTCGTAAAAACTTTCTAACTTATCCTCGTGAGAGATTTTTTGAATATTTTCCTTGGTACTCTCTTTTAAGCAAAAGTTTATTTTGGTTTAGGAGGAGAGGGGTTCAATCCAATGAAATGAAAATTGTGACCAGAACTACACTTTCGAAAAAGAAAGGTACACAATTCGCTACTAAAGAAATATCTGACTGACATGATCCCCAAGCCCCTTCATTTGCTGGAACTGAAAGAAGCAAATTTGGAATGTAACTTAATCCCCTTACTTACAAAGATTCTGGAAAGGGCATTATATTTTGTGGCTATTACTTGTTTATGATAGTTTCAGAGTGACATAGAAAGAGAGAGATAAATTGACATAGAAAGAAAGGTTGTCTTCATTTTTGATGCCAGCCTTTGCTTTTGGAATAGTTATTATTTTGCACACGTAGCTTTTGGTCTGCACACTTTTTTCTTAAAAGAATAGAGTCTATAAGAATATTAAAGCTCAAAATCGGTGAAAGTTAAGAATAATTTAAAAATAATCTTAGACTCAATCTTCACACTGAATGATTTTTTGTATATTTGAATTTTTTGGAAAACAAAACAAATGCGAGTTTCACGCTATATGTCTTGAAATAGACGTATACGGCCGCGAGGTCATTAACGCTACAATGCGACTCAGTTACACCTTGTGTCGCTTAAGAATAATGTAAGAATAATCATAGGCTCAAAATAAAAATAATCTTAGAATATTTGGGCTCAGCAAAAAAGTATTCTTATACCAAAAAAGTGCTCATTGAGTACAGGGATGCAAATTAAATCATATCTCGGTTGCCAGGACAAGTTTGAACGACTCGCATCTAATAGACAAGTTGAAATATTCAGCTTTAATAATGGAATGTACTAACAAAAGCATGGTGTCGCCATGGTTAGCCCTCTGGGTCCTGCCTTGGTCAATATCTTTGTTGGCTTTCACGAAGATCGTTTGTTTGACTGCGATCAAAGCAAGGTGTCTTTTTCGATATGTGGATGATACCGTAAATCCTGGTATAGGCCCCCGGGGGCTTACTTACAAAAATTAATTTTTAGGTGGAGGCTTATTCAAGGGGGGGGGGCTTATTTCAAAGTTTAGCATTTTCCTCAAAGGTCGACATAAAAACGGTAATGCCTGCATGATGCTGGTAATTAACTATTGTGCTTGCATTTGTAAGGTTTTCCTTTAGCTTTGTGAAACTTGCTTGCTGTTCCTTGTTCCATGCAAATATAGTTTCCTTTCAGGTGAGTTTCCTCAGAGGCTCTGTAAGCGTGGCATAGTCTTTGATAAAGTGTGAAGAAAAGTTTACTAGACCTAGAAAACCTCTCACTTCTGTTGTATTTGTTCGGACTTTGGCATTGTTGACTGCATCCACTCTGGATTGACCTTGGTGAATTCCTTTGTCTGTTAGACAAAACCTTCTGAAACTGCTCATAGGCTGAGCTGACTCCGTACACAAGACGTTTTGATTGGAAATAACCTTCATGTGTTAGAAAAGTTGTTATGTGCCTTGATTCCTCTGCTAACTCTAGTTGGTGGTACCCTTCTTTTAAATCTATCTTTGAAAAATATTTTGAATTATGCAGCTCTGGGAGGATTTCTTCAACTTTTGGAATCTGGTGTCTTTCTCTTACTATGGCTTCATTAGCTCTTCTCGTATCTAAACATAATCTTATGGTTCCATTTGGCTTTGGTACAACTACTATTGGGTTTATCCAGGTACTCGGACCTTTAACTTTCTCTATGCAGTCATTTCGCAACAATCTTTCTAGCTCTGGAGAAACTTTCTTTCTTGTATGATATGGTAATCTTCTGATTGGCTGCTGAACGGGAATGACATTCTCATCAATATGTAGTTTTAGCTTGTTTACCCATGCCTTCCAGGGGCGGATCCAGGATTTTTGGTGACTATAGCTAAAATCTTTTGGAATTGGGACCACGCCCTCCTTGCTTGCGGGACACGCCCACTATATGGGAAAATGATATAACCATGTGTGTTTATAGTTGCTTCGTATTCATAAATATTCCTTCGAACATCCTTTTTCTATTTCTAGGGACGTCAGAGAAGGGGGTGTGGGGGTACAACCGCCCCTGTTGCCCTTTGACAGAAGGGGCAAAGGTTGTTTTTGATAAAGTTCCCTTGAAACTGGCCAATTGTAATAATCAGAGAGATTCATATGAAATTCTGAACTTCTCAAAACATGTAAAATAATTCCTTGTGCCGAAAGTTAGCCAATGTTGAAGATACCTACAGAAGATCGAAATAAAATTGCAGTTACGTATGAATTTGCAGAAGCTGAGAAACTCATATTCTATTGGTTAAAAGGCCATTTTCAAACCTGACTATAGCTTCACTATAGCTCGCGCCAAAAATTAAAGTACGGGTTTCATTGTCTTCGATGCCTTTTCCAGAGCAAATCCCCAGACCGACTATAGCTCGGAATATCCACTGTAGCTCAATTCTGGTTGGTTACTGTCAACAAAGAACGAAACTTCTGATTCGTCTAAGTTTTAATATTAGACCATTCTGCGCTCAGTGTTTTATATCTTATCTGGAGAGGCATTGTGATGACACATTGCCAGCATTGCATGTTTGTTAATCGCATTTGATAACCTAGGCTTGATAGCAGAGGAGGAATTTACACTTAACTTTGAATTCCGAAAATCAAACACGGAGATTTTGACTATAGCTCGAGCTACAGTTGCTATAGTCTGGATCCGCTCCTGCTTCAAATACTTGTTTGTTGTTGTCCAGAACTTTCTGAATCTCAGGGTCTATTTTGTGCTTAGTTGGCTTTTCTTGACTGATTTCATTTACTGACTTGTGAAGTGAATTTGTTGGATCTGCTTTAAAACCTAGAACTGGGCCTACTCTTAAAATAACAAGCTTTTCTGCTGTCTTTTGTCCTAACAATGCCCTTCCTGAACCTTTTGTGACATAGAATTTTGCTTGGGTTTCTGAATGGTTGAATACTGATGTTTCATCATCATTTGAAATTTCTGCTGTGACATCACTTGCTCTCACTTGATGACTTTCTGGTTTCTTTGGATTTTTGGTCTTACAGCATTTTGCAAAGTGTCCCATTATTCCACATTTCATGCACTTTTCTCTTTTGGTCACTCTACAGTCTTCAGTGTTGTGATTTTTCATTCCACATCTGCCACATTGTTCCCTTTGTTGAGTGTATTTTCTATTTCTGTTTGCTTGCCTACCTTTGTGCTGTTATTTATTTAGCCTTATTTTATTCAGGTCTAAGAAAGATTCTTTCATTGTGTCGGCTGATGAGCCTGCACCATTTTGTTGTTCTATCTTCTTTGTCTGATGGTCTGATTGTTCCATGAGCTTTCCTATTGTTAGAACTTTATCTAATGTGAGATCTAGCTCTTGTAGCAATCTTTTTCTAAGCTTACTTGATTTCCATTTTGCTATTACTTGATCTCTTATCTCTACCTGCACCACCATATTCACAATGAATGATTAACTTTTTCAACCTAGTGACATATGAATCTATGTTTTCTCCTGTTTCTTTACCTGTTTCGTGAAATACACATCTTTCAAATGGAATGTTCTTCTTGATATCAAAATGACTATCTAACCTATTTACTGCCTGGTCATATGTTGTGCCTACCTCACCTAATGATTCAAATATATCTTGCACTTCATCTCCTACAAGATGCAAAAGTGTTGCCCTCTTTTGGCTATCATTTTGAATATTTGTTGCATTCAGAAAATAAACAAACGATTTCTTCCATTTTTGCCACCTTTGACTTACCGTAGATTGGTCTCCTTTTGGATCAAATTCCTTAACTGGAGGTAACTCAATCTATACTGGTTGCGGTTGCTGCGCCTGGCCTATTTGATTATCGTTTTCTTCCATATTTCGTATTCTTTTGTCAAAATTATTACTTTCTAATCCTTCTTTGGGTTCTTTAGATAGCTCGTCGCTATAATATGTTGTGTATGCGCGCGCGATGCCTATGATCCGCTGCGACCTAACGCTAGACGTAGAGAGCACACGAGACAAGACGCCATGTTTTCAATCCGACCCTGATCTAATCTATCAATTCTTATGGATAGAGAGAGAGACTTGTAGCAAGTCCAACAACAGGGCTGTTGTGTGTATGCGTATGTCTCAACCACATTCCCTCTAAAACCGAATCAGTTTCTCACGAAGATATTTGTATGTAAAACTTAATATTTGCGTGTACACTAGAAGTATAAACTCGTGTTATAGTGTACATTTATACACTTGAATTTTTGCTCTTGCCTACCCGAGATCTCGTAGGAAACTGTCATACACTGCAGTTCGGGTAACTAGCTGAGTTTGGACTTCTAGCCTGTCTGCATGTATCTGTGATCGAAATTCAACAATAGTCCCAATAGTCCAAAAGTACACGCATGTTATTCTATTCCAATGATGAGAAAGTGGTTCTTTTCTCATGGCTGAAATTCATTCAATTCAATAAAAAACCTACCCTTTTCCAACGTGTGACCCATTCTTTTTAAATGCGCCCTCTTTTCTAATTGGGCGACTCATTCTGCTTTATGTGCGATTTACAGAATTTTATGCGACTGAAACTAAAAATGTGTGACGAGTTCCATTTTTCTGCGATTTTTTTTCTTTTTGAGCGACTCACTTGAATTTTGTGTGAGTGGTTTATCTTTCTACGTGAATCGGTTTGTTTCAATGTGAATCTGTTTTGTTTATATGTGAATCAGATTAAAATAAGTGCATGGCAGTTGTGGGCCACCGTAGTTTTAGCATGACCCCAAATCCCAAATTTTTCCTAAAAATCAACAATCAATGCCTTTCTGAAAATCGTGATTTCTCTATTCTGAGTGGTATAGTAATTTGTTGAATTTTAGTCTAGGAGGTGCATTTCTAGCCATTCTAGAAGGCTTAATTTCAAAAATTTTCTTTCCTGTCAGACCCAACCATGGTGGGTCCTTCTATGTCGCTGAAATTGATTCCTAGCCCCCCAACCCCAGCACCTCTATTGTTGTGACACTATTATTTTTCAGAGTCCAGAGAAGTTGTTAACCTTCCTCCAGACAAAAACATCCCAGAAGGCAAACCTTCCTCACAACACAATAGAAAATGGGCGTGGTTTGGGTGTGTCATAGGAGCTTCTATTGTTTTTGTGAATCTTCCTCCGGTCAGTGGCCGTGCGACCGTAATATTTTCCTGACTCTGCTATTTATGCTATTTTACCCAGCTGCCCCGCTTGCATTAATAGCAAAAAAGGTTTTTCTGGAAAGAGTGGGCCCCGTTATGGTTATTTTTTCCGGCCCTCTTCTAGAAGCCACAACGCCCCTGGGACAGCCACATCGGTCTTGCAGATCTAAAAACAATAACACTAAAACATGCGATTCTGCTATCGGGTTGCATTTACTGGAAAACCCAGATTGTGCAAAAAACTATAACGATGACATGTTTCGGATTTTCGGTATCGATACAGCAAAAAATGATAGCTATTTCTCGAATATCTGTGAAATTATTCCTGAAGACGAAGCAAATATTTAGATACATTGTAAAAAAATACACGTGAATTCTCAGCAAATTAACATTTCAAAATCATTAAAGGAAGTTGAAGATCAAGAAGAAAAAAGCGTGCTCAAACAACGTTCAACAGTCAGTGAAATTTGTTACTTGCTTTTTCCTTCGACCGCTTGCTCTTCACCAGCCTTGTTGTCAGATGCGGTGATAGCTTTGATGAATCTTACTGCCAAAGATCTGACAGAACAGCTTTCATTGATGATTTTAATTTCCTTTTCAAGCCATCTGTCTACGTAATTCTGATCTGTGCCTTCGTCTGGAATGGCTTGAAAATCAGTACGAACTGATGGCAAAATGGCAAAGAATCCCCTGCATCCACCACTTATTTCTTTGGCCTTTGATCTCATTGTTTTGTAATGCATCACTTTTGGGCTTCCTGCTCCTTCAGCACGTTCTCCCTTCTGCTGAAAACTTGTCAGCTCTTGATGGAGGATTTCGAAGAAACCAGCAACATGCTCTAGACCATCAATGAAATTTCCAAGAGCTGGAACCAAGACATCAGTCACAACCCTGCTTACGGCGTACTGGATTTCAGTTTCCTTTTTCTTCGCAGTGGCTTCTGCTAAATCTCTTCGGACTAAGCCAAACAAAATTGGGGAAGCAATAACACCGACAAATGGTACAAATGCAAGTCCAATTGCCCAAGCATTTTCAGTACTTGCAGAATCTTGGAGTTCTTTAGCTTTTCTTTCATACTCGGCAGTCAAATCTCTCAATTCAATTACAATTACACCGGCTTCATCTTTTCGCTTCTTTAGTGTAGTTAACATTTCTTCGTGGATCTTGACAAGCACCTTGCAGGCCTCTTTGTGAGCCTCTGCTTCTTCTGTGATATCTTTAATGCTCTCCCACCACTCATCCATGGTTAAGGCCTCATAGTATTCAAAAAAGTCCCCAATGTCTGCTACACTTCTCGTAACAAATGGAAGCACACCCTTGAGATAAGCAACAGCATCATTTCGGGTTTGATCGCGTAACTCCCTGGCTTTCCTTGCCGTGTCTGATTGTCCCCCAAGTGCTTTGTCAGTGAAGAGACTCCTCATGCTCAACGAAAACAGCCTCATGTTTACAGGAAGGGAGATAAGTTGAGAAGAAATATTATCAACTTCTTTTGTGAGTGTTTCTGTCATCTACAGAGAGGGTTAACAAATTCAGTTTCATTTTAAACTTTGCTCTTTCATACAACTCAACGTATTCAAGACAAGAAACGATTTAATTTAAATTTTAAAATATCAAAGAGTCAACTGATCAACCTATTACGTAGTTTTGTTTTAGGTTATTGTTATTGTTATACGTAGCTGGCCCTCTGTATTCTTAGAGCTAAGGAGCTTTAAGGGCTGAAATTTCATATGTTTTAAGCAATTTTGAGGGCTGATCCCAAGCCAAGGTGTCGTTCAGGCGCAGATCCATCCAAAAATCTGAGTTACGCAAGAACTTTAGGGGCAAAAGGGCGTGGTCTTGAAAAATGCTGTGGAAATTTAAACAATCCAAAGCTTGAAGAACCGTTTCGAAACTCCGGATTACAGATTAACAAGAGGAGCACTAAGAAAATTAAAGAATACATTACTGACACGAAACCGGAAAATCTTTTGTTTAACATCATTTCTAACTATATTTAATTTAGCTTTTCTGATTGTTTTTTGTCACGGTTGTCGGGTACTTGTTCAAAAAGTACAATAATCCCTTGGGTACATATTTTGAATGAGAAAGCAGATGTTAGTTGAAAGCGGAAAAACCACATTTTTTCCTCGTTGACCTTTTAGGGAAGTTTCTAAAGTAGATTTACGCATTCAATTGTTTATCAACGATCTTCTTTGTACCTTTCGGACTCTATAAATTAAAGATAGAGACGATAACAAACCAGTCTGATTCATCCAACTGAGTACAAGAGCGCATCAAACAAGCGAGTCTGAAGAACGGAAAAAAGGCAGATAGCAAAGGTACGTTTTTTAGCTACTAAATATTTCTCACATATCAAGTAGACACAATTTGAATTCTCTACACTTATTTATACAATTAAACATACTAGAGGCTGGGAGACCATGAAGTTTGTTGGCAGCTCCATCAAAATAGCATCAAATTTCAAAAGAAGAAATGGAAATTTTAGAAATTTTACGCATCTTTGCCCAATCATTTTATAAAAGCAATTTTTCAACCACCAGTACATACAGGTTTTTTACTAAAAAATTGACTTATAACCGATAAAATACTGGGTTTAGTTGGAAGGTGTTAAGAAACCTGAAAACTTTACATTTTAAAATCCCATATAAATTAGGTTCAAAATTGCAAATATCTAAGAATGAGTTATGAATAACCGCAAGGCACAAACTTCTTCAAATCCATGAGTTTTTATATATGGGATTTTCTATCAATTTTCAAACTTCAGTTATGCTTAAACTTCAACGCTGCTGTTATGCTAAAATGCAGTTTAATTAAACGACAGGTGCAGATTCAGACTACAGCGACGTATGTTTGAGCTGCAGTCAGATTTTAAATTTGTGAAGTGAATTTAATGTTTCAAAATCTCCACAACTATATTTTCTGGATAATTTATAATCCATGTTTGCTGAAATTTCGAAAAATCTGCCTCAATTTTTGGGTCTGTATGTAAATTTAATAAAATGTCATTTTTGGGTTTCTGAAAAATTTGAAATCTTTGTGATTGAAGAAATCGCCGCCATTTTTAGCGATTGAAATTTTTGGCTCATCTTTTCTTTAAATTTTGTGAGCCTCCCACCCCAACCCCCTTTGGGAAATATGAAAAAGCTATTAAGAAAGAAAACGAGAAAACTATTCACACTTTGGAGTTTCGAAACGGTCCTTTAAGCTTAAAGTTTGGATTGTTTAAATTTCCACACCATTTTTTCTGACCACGCCCTTTTGCCCCTAAAGTTCTTGCGTAACTCAGATTTTTGGATGGATCTGCGCCTGAACGACACCTTGGCTTGGGATCAGCCCTCAAAATTGCTTAAAACATATGAAATTTCAGCCCTTAAAGCTCCTTAGCTCTAAGAATACAGAGGGCCAGCTACGTATAACAATAACAATAACCTAAAACAAAACTACGTAATAGGTTGATCAGTTGACTCTTTGATATTTTAAAATTTAAATTAAATCGTTTCTTGTCTTGAATACGTTGAGTTGTATGAAAGAGCAAAGTTTAAAATGAAACTGAATTTGTTAACCCTCTCTGTAGATGACAGAAACACTCACAAAAGAAGTTGATAATATTTCTTCTCAACTTATCTCCCTTCCTGTAAACATGAGGCTGTTTTCGTTGAGCATGAGGAGTCTCTTCACTGACAAAGCACTTGGGGGACAATCAGACACGGCAAGGAAAGCCAGGGAGTTACGCGATCAAACCCGAAATGATGCTGTTGCTTATCTCAAGGGTGTGCTTCCATTTGTTACGAGACGTGTAGCAGACATTGGGGACTTTTTTGAATACTATGAGGCCTTAACCATGGATGAGTGGTGGGAGAGCATTAAAGATATCACAGAAGAAGCAGAGGCTCACAAAGAGGCCTGCAAGGTGCTTGTCAAGATCCACGAAGAAATGTTAACTACACTAAAGAAGCGAAAAGATGAAGCCGGTGTAATTGTAATTGAATTGAGAGATTTGACTGCCGAGTATGAAAGAAAAGCTAAAGAACTCCAAGATTCTGCAAGTACTGAAAATGCTTGGGCAATTGGACTTGCATTTGTACCATTTGTCGGTGTTATTGCTTCCCCAATTTTGTTTGGCTTAGTCCGAAGAGATTTAGCAGAAGCCACTGCGAAGAAAAAGGAAACTGAAATCCAGTACGCCGTAAGCAGGGTTGTGACTGATGTCTTGGTTCCAGCTCTTGGAAATTTCATTGATGGTCTAGAGCATGTTGCTGGTTTCTTCGAAATCCTCCATCAAGAGCTGACAAGTTTTCAGCAGAAGGGAGAACGTGCTGAAGGAGCAGGAAGCCCAAAAGTGATGCATTACAAAACAATGAGATCAAAGGCCAAAGAAATAAGTGGTGGATGCAGGGGATTCTTTGCCATTTTGCCATCAGTTCGTACTGATTTTCAAGCCATTCCAGACGAAGGCACAGATCAGAATTACGTAGACAGATGGCTTGAAAAGGAAATTAAAATCATCAATGAAAGCTGTTCTGTCAGATCTTTGGCAGTAAGATTCATCAAAGCTATCACCGCATCTGACAACAAGGCTGGTGAAGAGCAAGCGGTCGAAGGAAAAAGCAAGTAACAAATTTCACTGACTGTTGAACGTTGTTTGAGCACGCTTTTTTCTTCTTGATCTTCAACTTCCTTTAATGATTTTGAAATGTTAATTTGCTGAGAATTCACGTGTATTTTTTTACAATGTATCTAAATATTTGCTTCGTCTTCAGGAATAATTTCACAGATATTCGAGAAATAGCTATCATTTTTTGCTGTATCGATACCGAAAATCCGAAACATGTCATCGTTATAGTTTTTTGCACAATCTGGGTTTTCCAGTAAATGCAACCCGATAGCAGAATCGCATGTTTTAGTGTTATTGTTTTTAGATCTGCAAGACCGATGTGGCTGTCCCAGGGGCGTTGTGGCTTCTAGAAGAGGGCCGGAAAAAATAACCATAAAGGGGCCCATTCTTTCCAGAAAAATCTCTTTTAATATTGGTGCAAGCGGGGCAGCTGGGTAAAATAGCATAAATAGCAGAGTCAGGAAAATATTACGGTCGCACGGCCACTGACCGGAGGAAGATTCACAAAAACAATAGAAGCTCCTATGACACACCCAAACCACGCCCATTTTCTATTGTGTTGTGAGGAAGGTTTGCCTTCTGGGATGTTTTTGTCTGGAGGAAGGTTAACAACTTTTCTGGACTCTGAAAAATAATAGTGTCACAACAACAGAGGTGCTGGGGGGGGGGGGGTAGGAATTAAGTTCAGCGACATAGAAGGACCCACCATAGTTGGGTCTGACAGGAAAGAAAATTTTTGAAATTAAGCCTTCTAGAATGGCTAGAAATGCACCTCCTAGACTAAAATTTAACAAATTACTATACCACTCAGAATAGACAATTCGACAATTCTCAGAAAAGCATTGATTGTTGATATTTAGGAAAATTTTGAGAAAGGGGGGAGGGGGTGTCATGCTAAAACTCTAGTAATAGACGTTAAGGAAAGAAAGAAAGGATGACCTTTGGTTCAAAGTGCACATATCGGTGTGAATATCAAGAAACTGTTGTACTGATTGAGAGAATTGTACTTCTTGAGCAGAAATGTGCATCTTCTTGGTCTTGAGAAAGCTAGCTACTGAAGCGTTACAAATAATAGACAAATAATAGAAATATACCTAAATAAGTTAGTAAAAAGATCAAAGAAAACCAAGCAGTATATAAACAAGTTTGAGCATTTCATTTTTATTTTATCCTCAAATTTTAGACGTTCTGAGCCTCAATGTTCTAATAAACTGCAAAGTCGATTGCGTGGATTATTTCAAGTTAGTAATGAAAGCATCACAATTCTCAGGAACCTTCTGGCAGAAATTTGCTGTTTTGATACTCTAAAATATAAGAGCCTGTTTAGCCAAACAATTTCCAACAGGTTCTTATATGTGGGGTTTCACCATTTAATTCATATACTTTTTTACCAAAATTGAAAAGGATGACCGAATATCAAATTGTTAAAATAAAACGCAAAAAGCACAGTGTATGTTAAATTTGAACTGTTATTATGAAACAATTATTGCTACTATTTTATATACAGTACAGTATCATTGATCAATTGTTGGTGGACATTTGGCAACATTGGTACACTAATTAATAGTCAGAATGGAGAACAGACCAGATTTAATGCTATTTTCTGATAATCAACAACAATATCTACTCTATAGAAATTAAGAATCTAGCTAAGAACCTATTTAGCCTAAACTTTCAATAAGTACCCCATAATACAAGAACCTGTTTTGCCAAACTCTGAAAAAATTAGGTTCTACACGTCGGTTTTTACTGTATTCATCTTGTATGACGTTTAGGATTACAGACATTGAGTAGCACCGCTTTTCGTTAAGCATCATTTCCTTGTCAAGGCACCAATTAAAAAGTTTCTCAAAATCGTCACTCTTCGTCCTCAGGTAAGTATATTGAACTGCAGCTCCATATATTCACAAAAACAATAGCAGCTCATATGACACACCCAAACCACACCCATTTTCTATTGTGTTGTGAGGAAGGTTTGCCTTCTGGGATGTTTTTGTCTGAGGAAGGTTAAAAACTTCTCTGGACTCAGAAATTTAATAGTGTCACAACAACAGAGGTGCTGGGGTTGGGGGGCTAGGAATCAAGTTCAGCGACATAGAAGGACCCACCATAGTTGGGTCTGACAGGAAAGAAAATTTTTGAAATTAAGCCTTCTAGAATGGCTAGAAATGCACCTCCTAGACTAAAATTTAACAAATTACTATACCACTCAGAATAGACAATTCGACAGAAAAGCAGAAAAGCATTGATTGTTGATAGTTCTACACGTGGGTTTTTACTGTATTCATCTTGTATGACGTTTAGGATTACAGACATTGAGTAGCACCTCTTTTCGTTAAGCATCATTTCCTTGTCAAGGCACCAATTAAAAAGTTTCTCAAAATTGTCACTCTTCGTCCTCAGGTAAGTATATTGAACTGTTCCGAAATAATTTTGACAGTTGTTAGTGTCACTTTTCAGGTTTTATGAAAAGACAATAAATACACCAATTTGACTTACGGCCTCGTTTTGAAAAATTCTTCAAAATTTTTTTGTATAGAATTTTTGACCTCAGATTCAGATTGAGAGCAATGATTTTAGTCTTATTGTAAGTTTTCATTATCATATTACTCACGATATTGATTTTATGACGACACAAAGATAAAAACTTTATAAGGGATTTGACCGTGATTGGCGACTAGGGGGGTAAAGTTTCCCCCGGAACAATTTTTGCGGTCAAATCCCTTACAAGTTTTCAAACTTCATTTCTCCGTAAAATCTAAAATACAAGCTGAAACAATATGAAAAATGGTATCCCGCCTAAAATTATGGCAATAAAACCAAATCTGCGCTTAAAAAAGTCGTATAATTAAGTTTGGAGAAATTTCCAAAACGAGGTCGTAAGTCGAATTGGTGTATTGTTACCCTCATTTATGCCCCTTTAAGCCTTACTGAGATTATCTGTTTTCTCGAAATCATTTTGTCAAAACAAAACACCAGCCAGATCAGGGCTGTATTTACAGCTTAGGGATAATTTTTCTTTCTTGGCAAGTTCTAAATTGCTTTTCCAATGAAATAGTGGTATAAAGTAGTTTAGACTAAGATTGTAGTGCGATAGTGGCAAGTAGCTCTAAAAGACTAGGATCCCATTCTTCAAGACCATGCCAACCCCCCTTCAAAGTTCTGACTACTTTGTGATAATGGGGTGTGTAGGGTCTAACATTTCCCCAATTGACCATCAGTGGCAGGCAAAATCGTTGGTTCGCCAGTGAAATCAAGAAAAGTGTCTACAGCTTTTTCAATTCAGCTTTGTCGCTAGCAGCCCCTTCCAGAATCATAAGGAAGGTCACATGACAACACTGTCCCCTCTTCTTATTGGTATGTGGTTTTGTCTAACGTTCCGGTCTGTCCAAAAGTATCTTGACTGGGTGCGAGGTTGCCATTTTTGTTTAGAAACGACTTTACGTCAAAAAGCGTTACCAAGGAGGAATGACCACCAGGGAACTGGTGTCAATATTGGCATTGATGAAGAATATGGGGATAACACAATGCTCAATAGAAAGTAAAATTAACAGCAAATAGTTCGGCCGAATGTATTCACTTTATGCCATGAATTATTTATCAATGAAATTGATTCTACTGCGCTTCATGTAAACTTTATATTAGCAAAATGATGAGTGCTAGGCCGTTACTGCTGATGTAGAAACCTCATAATCAATACGAATTCGAAGCATGAGGTGAAATCGTGTCCTACTGCGCTGACCCTTATGTCTCGACACACGGAATATCATATCATACAATCGAACCAAATAGCTGAACCAAATAATGGCAGAATAAATGGAGCTTGGACGGGGATTGAAGCCATTTGTTGAGCCCGAAGGCTTGTTCGCCCGTAAATCTTCATCTAATATTCTATCAGATCCAAGAATATTGGAACATTTGAGAATTGTTGCTGAAGAAGCACAAATTCAGGAGGCTGATGAGGAAAATTTATCAGATGATGACGAAATGGAGTTTCAACGAAAAGAATTGGCCGATAAAATTACAGCATACAATAAACGCAACCAGTTTGGTGCTTTTCGGGTGGAACAAAACGTAAGTTGCAGGAAACCTGTCTTAATATATAAGCCCATAATATTTATGAATACACCTCAGTGTGCATTTGCTTTCTAACGAAGGGAAAGCCGCCGAAATGGTTACGAGATTTGATAATCCCGTATGGTTCAACAGAAGCCAAACGATACTCAAATTACAGCAGAAGGTATCCCTGACTGAATTTGCCATGTAGAATAAGGCTCAAGGAGATTGTCAAACAAGACTGTCTCTTTCAGTCAATTAAAGCTGTCCTTTAGCAGTCAGATGAACTCAACTTGAATTCAAATTTTTTGCAAAGGTAAAAATTCAATTTTTTCAGACAAGTCTAGGCATATTTCTTTAAGTTATTAATCCATGCATTGCCTCGAACTGTTTTAGCGAAACTAATTTCGTTGCACTGGCAGGTAATCCAGCGTTTATTTTCAAGATCATTTCACGCCAAACCTCCTTATCCTTAATTTCTTCAAGCATAACATGAATGATTCCACTTGTAACGAAGGTAAAGGATATACCAAATATACACGATTATCGCTGTTACTCGACCAAAGTCTAGTCTAATATATATGATATATATTTGTATGTTATATTTTTCTCATAAACCATTCAATAAACTTGAACTCAACGGACGAAGCTCCAGAATATATTTTCGATTTATCAGTTGAATCAATACTTAAAAACTGAAGCATCAATTTGCAAGGACTGCTTGTTTATGAACGTCGTAATTCATAACTTTATTTCTACTGGCCTGACTAACAAATGAATAACAATTTATTTGGCAGTTTTCCCATTTTTTCCCAAGATAGCGCCCTGTTGCATTGTTTTTATGTGCATTTTTGTAGCAACATTTATGAAAAAGATATTAGGGTTGTTGCAAAGACAAAACATATGTTGTATATAAACATGTTGCAAATTATTTCTCGAGACCTTAGAGGATTTATAAGCCAATGCTTTTACGTATCAAAGTGCTGTTTTTCGTTGAAAATTGTTTAAAAGATATGACTTTCTCCGACCAAAAATATTTTCATCCATATTTAGAAGAATCGTCCCCAAATTCCCCTTGGTTCCATTATTGTATTTGTTTACGTTTGCGATCCTTACTTTCAAGCTCTTTTGTCCTCACCACAAGGACCTGTTGATTGGCACCAAATTTCCCTAATCAAATTATAAACCAACAGGTTAAAATTAGCAGTAGCTTATTGGCAGTAAGCTACTGCTAATTTTAACCTGTTTATTGCCCAAATTTTCTGCGTCATAATAAATGTTAGATGAGCCAGTTTAGTTTATGCGTGTCTGATACTAATTTTATAATAGATTGGCTGAAAAAACGACTACGGCTTTGCAACGTGGAATGAATAAAATGGTCATAAAATGCTCGATTCAATCATTTTGATTCAAAGTAAGAAATACTTGCCATAAACGTACGTAGACAGACAATTTGTAGTTGCCCTTGGTTCCCTCCCCCCCCCCCCCTGGACTCCCCCCCCCCCCCGATATTCCATCTTGTGTCAGAGCCCCTGAGCTTGATACCTTGAAAGCTGAGGAGGCTATCCTCTACCCGTAGATGGCCAAAAAGGACCAGACCAACAGTGAGTGGGAGAAACCAAAAAACCTATTCCGCAGATACAGGGCCATTTCTAAACTTGCCGAGAACAGCAAAAAATTGAATGCCATATATAGACGCTTTCCTTAGTTCACAAAATCTAATATAAAGGCATTGTCCGTGTGTTTTGACAGTGATGTTTCAGCAACAGACAGCTTTGTCCCTGTCTATCTACCTCTAATGTTTTGAGAAAAGCCTTGAACAAATATCGTCTTTATGTCTCGAAGAAACATTTATCTTCTTGCGAAATTACTTGCTCTAATTCAGTCTTAGTCATTTGTTTGGTGCATTATATCAAAATATATCTAAAATAAAATAATGGCAGAGGCTCAACAAATCCATCGATTTTTTAGTTCAGATGGTAAAGTTCTGCTTTCTGAACAGGTCATTGGGACTGAAAGTGTACAGAAACACAGAAAAGCCGTCAATACTGAGGAAAACTGGAGCCACTGCCAGGATAATGATAATAGCGTTCTTTGATAATAAGCAGATCGGCCCTTAACACTCTCTACAGAACTGCAAATTTGTCGTAATTTCGATGTTTTTTGTTTGCCAAATTAAACACGGTCGAATACGAACACGTGTACTTTTTGTTTCATTACTGGTGTTGCACAAAACGATAATTACTATATCAATGATTATAATTTGTTACTGTCATCCTGTCAATGCAATTAAGACTTTGACGATTTGAAGAAATTTAAGACTTTGGAGCAGATATTTCAGTCGGGCTGATTGCTGTTTACGTAGCTACTAAAATGTGAAGGCTGAAAACATGCGAGAGCAGAATGATCCAAAACAGCCGTGATCGATAAACTGAGTATACACAAGCAGTTGATCATTACGTAATTTATAACACTCTAGATACCAGGCCCTTAGAATGGGTCATGGAGTAAAACCACTAGTATATAGTTGACCCATTTAGGCTAGGGCTTAAAGGGCTAAAACCTATTTAGGAATGTAGCAATGTTTGGGCGGGAAGGGTCACCATGATTCTTGGCATTGCGACTTAGAAGATCAAAGTTTTGCATCTTGTTTAAAAACACCAACCCCAGTGGCCTCCAGATGGCTCTGTTTAGCTAGTTATCAATGCAAATGGACAGGGCGGGAGAAATGTCCTTTCGTTTACGGCTGCAACATTTTCCTGTCTCTCTCAATTATTCTTTGTAAGAGTGTATTTTTAAGAGGTTGCATCTTAAGAAACTCGGCAATTAGTGCGTATTCAAACCCTATACGTGCATTTTTTTACTTATAAGAAACTGGTTTAAAAGAAACTGGTTTAAAAGAAACTGGTTTATAAGAAACTAGTACTAGGATGGCCAAATATTTATTTGTAAGAAACTTTAGTACTAGAATCAAGAAAAATTAGGAAATCCTAAAATTTCCATTCTTAAAAAAGAGTCCAAAAGTTTTTCTCTTGTTGATTTTTCTTTGAAAATGATAGCTCACCTGTATTTTTTATCTGCATGGGTTTTTCTCGTGACGCTATGCTGGCCTTTTATAATTTTGCGGCTTCACGGCCTAGACCTTCTTACTCCGTGCGGCATACGGATTTTCAAATGGATTTTCTGCAGATTGAGGCTTCAGTTCAGCATTAATGTGTTTTGCGCCTTTTGGTGTGAAAAAGCAATGGTTGACAGGCTTTTAGGATTCGGATACGTTTTGACGATAATGTGCAAACAATAAATGCTGAATAAGATTTGGACCAATGCAACAGCTTGTTATGTGAAACAGAGTGGGAACCATGAGATTTTGTCTACGGCCATTTCTAGAAATATTTCCCTTTTCTTATAAGCAAGAATCTGTCTTTTTACGTCACGACTCGTTTTGCCATCGCGGTTGCGTCTTTGCCCTTTATTTCATTGCGGATTTTGGCTTATTTTTGCACGGTCTTGCGGCTTGTGGATCCCATATAATAGGCCCACTATGCGTTTCTTTACTTTCAAAAATGCTCAAATCCCGAAAATAAGAAATCAACAAAGAAACTTTTAGTACCAAACGCCAAAATTTCTATTCCAAATTAAGATACTTTCAGTACTCAGTGCTGATATAAGTTTCTTATAAAAAACGTGTACATGCTCTCACATAGCTCCTTACCCCTATCTTGAAAGAGAAAGCTCTGAAGCTCTTGTTTTTGACATCAGTAAAAACCGTCTGGTTCTAGTGCAACTAGAAAAGGTAATTATAAATTACCAGTATTGGCTTGGCCGAAGAAAATTAGAGGCGGATTCGGGTCTCGAATCTTTTCAAGGTTTTGACTGCGGGCAAGAACAGATTTTCATGGTTTTCTCAGGATTTTGCGGTACAGCTGTTATAATTGCAATTTACGCAATAAAAATGTGTGCAAAATACCTATAAATATGCTACAAGGGTAAAATGAATTATATCAAAGGCAATAACCATTAATTTTACATTAAATGTCAATTTTTATTTTATTTATATTTTTAGATGCTGTCAAATGTTTTCCTTCTGTCTAGTTCTTTCAACACGGAAACCTGTAGATAAGCCTCTTTTTCGTTTCAGGAACTGGATTACAAAGGGGCAGTAAGATTTTATTTCGAAGCTGGAAAGCAGGAGTTGACCAAGGCAGTTGAGATATCAAACAAGACGACAGTCGCTGATCTCTTGCCCATTCTTGTGGAAAAATTCAACCTTAACCAAGCGAATTACCAATACACACTCTATGTTGTACATGAAGCTGGTGAGTTTTTTCATCGTTAGTTTACTTGTGCCACCAATTTCATCCTTACTTCAACATTGCGTCTCTTGTTTACACTGTTATTTGTTTTGCTTAAACCCGCGTGAATTCTATAGTAACCTTTGGTGATAAAACGGTCGAATCTAAGTTATTCCCATGAAAAAGTCTGGCAATAGAGCAGAAATATTTTTGGCAGCAAATGTACAACATCCTAGCACTGAATTTCCTCATGCGTTGTTATGTTAAATTACACGCCAATTAATTTAGGACTGTTTACTTATTTTGGGTTTGATTATGCCTTTGTAATATCTTGCAAAATTTTTTATAAAACAAAATCAGAATTTATACAAGGACGGAAGTAAGGTAACTTTATACAGGGTTAAAAGCCCGTCGGCTTTGGACAGAGCGATTCAATTATCACGGCTGTCAGTAAGGTATCACTTTGTTCTAATGTTTTTGGCGATGAGTATCATTCATTCGAAGGAATTCAGTGACCAGCCCATTTTTATTTCGCATGTAATAACTTCTGGGCCTAGCCTCCATTAAGAAAAAAGGATTGTCACCTTTAAAGATAACCTTTGTTGTATGATCTAGTTTGTTTGATTTGTACATTCCATCCAACTATTTATCAGAGAAAGAAGTATGAAAACTGGTTTATTTCCACAGTTCAGTTCAGTTTAATTTTAAAATTCCACTACATACAAAAATCTTTCTAAAATACATACAATTAACTAGAATAAAAAAATTACAACAGATGACAAAAAATGACAAATTTTACAATAAGAGTACATAGAATTTCGTATGGAGAGGAATTTCTTAAGGAGAAGCTCTCTCAGTAGGTAGACTAATCGAGGAGAGAGCACCCCCTAAGCTAAAAACTTATCATTCAATTTATGAAATCTTCTAGTGATTTCATTGATCAATGTAAGGAAGAATTATCTTGTCGAAAAGTTGAAAATATCTGAACAAGGGTTATGCCATTGCAGCAACCATTACCTAACTATGTTTCCACGAAGTATACCCTCCTTGTTTGGTACAAGAACATGACTAAAAATTAGGTGAAAAGCTTTTCTGTTGCCGTCCCCCAATATGAAGCTCAAGACAGGGCCCTGGCTAAAATCATTCAAAAACCACTTGTAAGGATTTTTGGATCTCTACAGTTTATTAATATATCTAAAAAGCATTATTTATAATGATTAAATGTGATAAAAAGCAAAATGAAAAAATAATGAATATAGCTAACTACATCAATTTTTGTCATCCCAAACACCATCATTTCTTTTGCAGAATATTTGCATAGTTACTGCAATCCAAGGTGCAGACTCTAAATAAAATAATAATTTAGTTTTTTCTGCCTGTTGTAAGTCACCTAATTGGAATGAAAAATGTTGTTGTAAACAAAAGGTTGACATAATCTTTCATTTAAACTTTCTTGAGTTTGAACAAATTATTTTCCTGTAATCATTATTTAAGAAATAAAGAGATAGTTACGTAAAGCTCTTTATTTCTTTAATCATTCATCTGGTTCACCTGGTTAAGTTTCAATTTTAAGTGTAAATTCAGTATATATCACTTTAACTAATATCTTGAAGTCTGGAAATAGGAATTAGTTTCCTGAGCGTCTACCGTTAAGTCTTTTCTTTTCTATATTTACACTGCTCATGATTTACACTGCTCATGCTTAGATTTTATTCTACCTACATTGATTTTCAGTTTTCCCACAACCTATTTTTGAAAAAGATGGACAAGCCATTTCTCACATTATTTTTGTTATGTAAATGTTCAAGCAAATAGTAAACATATAGACCACCATAGATTATGTAAAAATGTATGTTATAACTAGAATTGCTGGTTAGCAAGTCATGTTTGCTTGTTGGCCACAATTGTGCAAATGTTTTTTTTCTAAGGTGAAAGTTTGAAAATAATAATAATTAAGGAAGTAGGAAGAGGTAGCCAACAAGTTAGCTTTGGAATAGTATTGTGAAGGGCTTGGGGCTTTAGGAAGCATATAAGCCATTTGGCATTAGTGTAGGCCAAGAGGGGGGCAAAGACCAGTTGAGCAATGGAATAATAGGGGTCCACACCCTTTGGAATGCCAAAAGTATTTATAAGAGATTTTTGCCTCTGGGGGTACCTGCTTTTTTTTCCTTCCCCTCACGACACTACTGCCATTTGGATGGCCATCTCATAAATTTAAAGGTCCATTTTGAAGTGCAGTCCAGAGGGAAGCAAAGGATGGAGAAGTACACAGGTGTATAAATCCTCTGTTTATGACTTAAACAGTTTGGATTGCAAAATAAAATACCTCAATAAACCAATACACCTTTGGTTATTGGTCCTGAGTATTGTACAATATATTGGTTCTAAGTATTGTGTGTGCAAGAGTTTGGATTATATATTTATGTGAACATCATGTATTACAAAATAGCATCTTCAGGGGCTTCATGATGATAACATTCCAGAGCAGGCATCCTTTTTAAGGTGCCAGTTATCATGCCACTGGCGCTCAAACAGATAGAAATCATGGAAAGTTTGAAAGAAACACCAATTTATTTTATAAGATGATATTAAACATACCCTGTCGCTAAATAATTGAAAAAATCAGTTAATGTAAAGTTGTGACTTTTGTTTATTCCCAGATAATCAATGCTCACTTTGTATTGGAAACCTTGAGATACAAACAGGATTATTTAGAAATATTTAGGTGCATTATTCAAAGAGCTTGAAGTGACACAGCAAAAATGTTGTAGGCCAGTGCTGTAGGCTTAATGCTTTGGGACTTTGTGTCAAATCAGCTCTATGTAAATGAATACCCAGATCATTTTTCTTGGCTTAGCTTTGCTCCGTTTGAAGAACACTGTTTGAAGAAGTAGAGTTTCTGAACACTTGAAGTGGTTCCCCTTTTCTCCAATAAAAGTGCAATTTTTGAAACCTTGCATTCAATTGCAACTACTTTTTGTTTATTTTATGTAATAATTATAAAATTTACCCAAATTTTTCTTCCTGGCCACGTCTCCTTTTGCCATTGTTAATTTGTTTGCATTATTAAAGATAAATTTTCCCGTTGATTCGATTCGTTTCCTTTCAAAGACACAGTGATGCTTATTTCACTGTTTTTTTGGTCATGCAACTTTAATTTTAACTTCAGAATTGTTAGCTTTTATAGCGTTTTTCGTTAGCTTTATATTTTTAAATGTTGGATGCTATGCCATTGTTTTTCGCTATGCTATTTATCCATGCTTTCAGCTGTGTTTTTAAAGTGCTACATCTGTTTCAAGTGAGCGGATGATGTATCTTCTTATTTTCACGATTTTTGTTTTACTTTCAGATGAAATCGCTTTGGATCACAGTGATTGCCCATTGGGGATAGCTATAACTGCAATAAAGGCACCAAGGTTCGTCCTCCGTAGAAAACGCCAACAATCCCACGATACAAACGAACTTGTGTTGCAAAACCAAGTGTCACGAACGTCTTCTGCTTCAAGTAACTCGTTAGGCCAGTGTAATACTGACCCTCTTGTTTTCACTCCTCGTTCAAACTTAAAAAGCACGGCGTCCTCAGGCAACAGTTCGTCAAGGAACGTTTCAGACAAAAATGTTTCAGTGGTTGAAAATTTAAACGAGTCTACCCCAACACATAGCGCTAAAAGCCAACATAAAAACTCAGGCAAAGCCAAGCGAACTAAGTCATTTTCACAAATAGCAGCAATGGTACGAAAAAAGAAATCGGCAGATAAACCAGAAAGTTCTGAGCTTTCAACATACAAACTAGCACCAGGAATATTAAAGGTTTTTGGTGATCACGTGTCTCCTGGATCAAATTACAAAAGCGTTCGCGCCTCAACGATCTCTACAGCTCGAGAGGTCGTTAAACAGGCGTTGGAGAAATATTCCATTGAGAACGCCAATCCAAGTGACTATGTCCTTTGCGATGTTGTTGGGCACTTTAAGATCGATGCAAACAGTAAAGCCGATCAGGACCACGAGGAGGCGCAATGGGTGACTGAGTATATGCGGGTCGTGAATGATAATGAAAAACCACTTGTGGTACAGTCGTTGTGGAAACCTGCAGCTGGAAGATTAAGGAGATTTGAGTTGATGAAAAAAATACAAATGGATTCAGGGTGCTTCTTTATAAACACTGCCGACAATCTTGCAAAGGACTCGAGCTTATCCAGCCCTACGTTAGATTCTGAGCGGTCCAGTATAGTTAGTGATCATGCCTTGGGTGAGCTAACACCAAGAGATAGTTCGTCACTGACGTATGCAACAGAGGACCATTCGTATGCTGTCCCACAGAAGGGGCCCTTCCTGTTGCTAATCAAGGGCTTTGATGCGCTATTGGACAAACTACTAAGTCCCCTTGACAGGCCAATGATGTCACTAGGGAATCCAAAGAGTAACAGTGCCAGTAGTAAGCCAGATGTTTGCCTTTATGCACCAGACATTGCCCCAGAGCACTGCTACATCCACAAAAAGATCTCCCTTGATAAAGGTGCTCATGAAACCAATATCGACGACATCAATTTCTCGATTTTTATTGATCCTATGCCAAATGCAAGTGTTCATATAAACGGCATCAAAATCGACCATCTTACGATGCTACAGCCCGGCCAGTTGGTATCATTTGGATCAGAATACTGCTTCATCTTTAAGGACCCGTTGCAAACTAAAGAAAAGCATCTGAAACTTTCATGGCTTGATGCATTGAAAAGAGGAAAAGCTGCATCACAGCCATTAGGAACGCCGAAAGTAAACGAATCGGTGCAAGTAGACTTTGCAAACGCTGGAGCTGAATTTGTGAATGACACGGCTGATAGTCCCAAAGACGTGATTGACGGCCACGGGGCGGGGGAAATTTCGGATGCTGTCGAACGAAGTGCAGTGAGTTTGTCCTATAGTTATGAGGATGAAGATGAATTGCTTGAAAAAGTCATGCACAAATACGAAGAACGAAGTTTGAAATTTAAACTTACCCCCGCATATTTGTTGACAATGATGATCGAACATTCGTGTGCCTGTTTCACGGAGTCACATGCAAGAAAGCTTCTTTTGAAGATATCGAGCGCACTCCAAAGTGTTGCCTGGGTAAGTGAAGGAACAGCAATTTATGCTTGTTTACTTACTGAGATATTCATACTGTTGATAAAAAACCCTGCGAAATTGTCCAAACGATTTATAAATGTGCCTTGAGATATAATTATTTTATAAAAACTTTGCTTTCCAATGACCCGTTATTTTGATAGATATTTTACCATAAAATTTCGTCGTTGAAACAATGACAATTTTCTGTAAGATCAAATTGATGTCAACGAAAGATTCTTTCCCAGCCTAATGCCTTTCAATTCATTGAGCTACAATTTCTACGAAGGACCTTTGAAACGCCCTGTGGCCTTAATGTTGCCTTAAAAAGATGCAGTTTATTTTAGAAAAGGATTACACCACATCCCCGCTTTTCCAAAACAGTGGTGGTTGTAGAGCCAGATAACTACATGAACAAACTTGGCTACATTAAATCACTTAAAATTACATGAAACAACATTTTTCAAAGGGAGAATGGAGGATGCAATAGAAAATTTGCAAAATTTCATTGTACCTTACCAAAACTTTTGCAGCGATTTTCGTTGCACTTTCTTTCTTAAAGTCGCTGTCTAATTGTTTTATTTCTTCGAGTACAGCATCTATTGAACAAGAATACAGTATGTGTTTTATTACCTGGATGTTACACGTACTTTAAGTAAAGTTTAGATAATATTAAAATGGTAACTTACAAAACATAAGCTCTTTTTTTAAAGGAAAAAACGAAAGAAATAGGGAAGCAGTATGGAGAGAGGTATGTTTTGCTATTGTCTACATATTCATTTGTTGATTATCGGCAACATATTCTTTATAGTGTCATATCTTTATCAGGGAATGACGATACGTAACGTTTTTGGATAGAGTCATTAATACTTTAAAGCAAATCTGCAGACAGTCGATTTGTAATACATAATGCATAAGACCTATGTTTTGATGAAAACTGCTTGTGCTTTGGCCAATTAGTATTTCAAGTAATTAATTTGAGTTTGCCCTGTAAATTCAATTGTCAATGACTTTGTTTGTATGTGGATATATTTCTCTATATAATCAACAGAGTGTGTAAATTAATAGAATTCAGAAGCTTTTTAAGCGCATTTTTAGCCTGCTGTTTTTACAACGTACACATATTTTCGTTGTTGGTTAAATGAACGGAAATGCATGCTTGTCGATGTAGCTGTCATGTATTTCATTTAGTGCTCAATATTCAAAGCTTTCAAGATTTTTCACTTATTTTTTAGCGATATATAGGCTGAAAGTTTCTAATCATGTGCTATATCTTACAAAGATTGTTAAAGACAGATAAAATAAATGATTGGTCTAGATAATATCAGCTAGTGCCATGTCATCTTTTATGCATGAAGGTTTTGTGTAAGACATTTTTCAATAAAGCATCGTGTGGCCTTTATGAGAGAGAATTTAATTAAACAGCATTACAGAGATTGCAAAGACAAATGTCAGTTATCGATATAGCCAATGGCATTTTATTATGCAGTATTCAATTTGACTTTTCAGGAAAGATGACGTGGTAGAATATTTTGATGCAATGCTGCTCGAACTGTCTCCTGTTGTGAAATGGATGGCTAATGCACTCGAGATGCTGCATTACTTTCAGTGCAATTTGAGCAAATATTTGCAAAATGCTTCACCTTCAAAAATCAGGGAGTCTTTAATGTCTGCTGATGAAGAGCTACTGACAGTCTTAGAGGAGGTCATCATGTTTACATTCCAGCAAACAGTTTATCACCTAACCAAGGTATGTGTTGCAGTATTTTGTATGTTAGAATGCAGGAAATCTCCAAGCAGAAATTCTGCGATTATTTCTCTGCTTCGTTTTAAGGTAAGACAAAAACAAAGGAAATTGTCAGTATCAGGGTCAAACGCTGCGTTTTTTGGCAATTTTTTTAGGAAGGTTTTTAGAGCATTAGGTTTTTTATCTGTAGAAAAGACGGGCTTTTCTTTGAGTCCTGAAAATTTCTTGTTTTACTTCAAAAGTTCACCGTAAAGAAAGAATTAACCCTGTGGATCTTATAGGGGATATGCCATAAGACGTCCCTCGTGGCAATGCGCCAAACACAAGTTCTTTGTGGGTGAATTAAGTGCTCGATAAGAAAGCCAACATTAAAACATTAGTTCTTTATATCAATGTTCATCGTATAAAGCATTTTTATATGTTTTAGCAAAGGGAATGAATCACAAAGTCTTTTTTCAGTCTTATCGCGATATTTTTTATCATCACAATATTTATGAAATTATCATGCGATAATTTGAAGAATGTGTAGCCCTAAAACAATTTTATCGCAATAATATCTATCTTTATGACGCGATATATGAGAAGCTTTATTCCAAGTTTGCAAGAATCTTTTGTTTGCTACCAAAATTCAACACAAAGAATGATTTTAACCTCTAAATTGTACACTAATTTGTTGAGAAATGGTAAAAGAAAGACTCCTTTAGTTGAAGACCTTGAGAGGAGTGACTCGTATGGTAAAGTGGTGCATTCATTATTGTCAATTCATAATTGCCTCTCTTTAGAACGTAACTGAAAGCTTTAATTGTCATAGGTTTTATATTCAACGCTACCCGCCATTCTGGACACAAATCCGTTCCAAAGTGAAGATGGAGATGACGATGAAGAGACCACCTCTACTCCAGTTGGTGTCGCATTGATAATCGAGATCTTCGAAAAGACGCTGAACTTAGTCAGTAGCAACAATGTCCACCCACAGATCATTACCCAGTTGTTTGACTATCTCTTCTTTTTTACCAATGCATCTTTATTCAATTCTTTAATGGAACGTGGGACTGGTGGCAAATTTTACCGATGGACAAAAGGGGTCCAGATCCGGGGAAATTTGGACGTTTTAGAAGAATTCGCCAGTAAAAGTGGTTTGCAGGATAATTTCTCTAGCCATATGAAGAAGGTTGTCGCAGCGGTGGCGCTCCTGTCAATCCCTAAAGCTCAACTGATGTCTGTACGTATGGAATTTGCTTGCAATTTTACACGCATTGTTCTGTTTAGTTATAGGATATTAACTGTTGGTCATAAGATAAAATGCTTAGACATACCAAAATTTTATATATTTGTCAATAGACTGTTGTCTATTTCAGATTATATGTTTGTGTATAGAGCTTCTTATAATATACCAGATCTCATAGGTAGAGAGTTTTAAAATGTTGTAACCATTATATTAACCAATACACGTTATGATTTTATGTTCTATCGCAGATGGACTGGAATTCAATAAGAGATGATTACCCAGACCTCAACGCGTCCCAAGTGCAGCAATTGCTTGGAGAGTATCAACTGGGTGGCAAAAAGCGGCCCAGAGGCTGGTACCCGCCTCCTGAAGAAGTCGAGGCAGCCCTTCGATCTTGTAAGTTTCAAGTCTCTCACTAGCTTTTCTACAATATTTATCTCTTCAACGCTGTTTTAGCGATTTATTTTGCACTGAAGGAACAGCTAGAAGCGTATTCTACGGCATGCTTTAGTGCCTGTTACCAATTCATTCTGAAAAACATTTTCGTTTTCATGGCGTTGATATCAGGAGATTATGAGTTATCAATTTTCTCATCTGTCGACTTTATTTACTATATAATGTTACATTTATGATTTACCAAAATACTTCGTATTTTCTGCAGCTGATGTTCTTGAAAGTTTCGCCACGCATCCACCGCTGTTGCTCCCGACGACAGATTTCATCATGGATTTAGAAAACATCCCTCATGAAGATGACTTTTCAGGAATCCTCACTGAAATACAGAAGTTATACGGAGAGAAAAGCGGTATGTTGTTTAGGTCCCTCGATTTTGCCTACCACGAGGAATGTGGAGGATGATTAAAAGATAAATTCCTCCAAACCTTTAAAGTTGTATAAACATGCAAACCCTCCTGGGTGTCTCGCCTGGTATATATTTATCCGCCCTGGGTGTTTCGCCTGGCATCATTTTTGGAACAGACTTTGAGGTAATTGTGAATGGCCACAGGGTTGTTATGAAGATTCATGCCCCATGGTATCGTACTGTATTTGTAGTAGTGTTTTGTAAATTTCTATAAGCATAAAATATTGCTTCAGTATTATGAGTTGAAAACCAACCTAATAGCTGTATATTTACAGTATTTAGACTGATACTTGTTTGCTATATTCTGTTTCTCTATCAGTGAAATGATGGTACGTCTTTTTGTAAAAATGTCCCCCTTAAGTATATTTATGTAATTCAAAGAAGATTTGCTTGAAGAATCGCCAGATGTCATTGGTTTGCTTTTCAGCAGACGCCACCGTGATCTCTAAACAGACAGAGGACAAACAGCCAGTCCAGAAAGTTACATCATCTTCAGTTGGTCAAAAGTCTGCAAGCGGCTTTGTCGTCAGCGTGCATCCTAATATGACATCAACACCGCAAAGAGATGTAGCAGAGATTGTAGAAGTAAGAAGAACACCTCAGACTCCCTCTACTAGCTTGACACAAACAAACGCAAAACAATCGGCCTCGAATGACGATAGCGATGATTCTTCAATCTCCAGCGAAGCTCTTGAAGGGACGCCTGAAATTGCAGCGAAATGGGACGCTGGGCATCGCAACCCTACCCCCGTCCCCGATGCAGCCCCAAGTATTATCATTCAGGAAGACATTGATATCGGCGAGGACGAGCCAACTTTCGACGAAGAAAGACGGTCGTCTGCGCTCGGGAATCCACAGTCGATACAAACGGCGCCTCGTAAAGGATCCGCAGACGGGCGAATGTCTAAAAGCAATATAATGTATGCTGAGAGCACTGTGAAAACGAATGGAGAAGTCAAGGGGGATGTTATTAATAATAACGAGCCGGCAGATTACTCAAAGAAGTTCGTTGATGACGGGAAAATTGCAGATGTCGACTTCACTTCTAGCGATATTGATTTCACAGGCAATGGCGATCTCAGTGACCCTGATGACGTCATTGTTGTTGATCTTGTTCGTGGAGAGAAGGGCCTAGGCTTGGGTCTAATCGATGGTCTTGTGAGTTTATCAAAATTTTCGTTTCCCTATTCTAAATCAGTCCATTCATAACGAAGTCATTTGTGTTACTATCGTATTTCTCCGCCGCCAGAAATTGAATACATAATTACTCCCTACTCAACATCTACGAACAACTGAAATTCCCTGTACTTCCAGTGACATAATTGGTAAATAAAATAATGCTTTCAAAGAGAGTAGTTTGACAGTTTCTTAGTGATCACATTCGAGCAGCAACTTAGAACCTTCCTGTAGCACACCAAAGCTTGATAATGAAGTCATATTATCTTGAAATTATTTGAGAGACCTAAGGAGTTTTTCTCACTTCTTTTCGTTACCTTCAAACCAGTGTACTCTTGTCTCTTTTTGCACCTATAGTCTCCTCTAGAATAACCCAGTGTCTCTCCACAACCAACAGTTCATTCAGTTGCAAAAATCTTTCCCAACAAGTGTCAGTTCTAACGAAACTACAGTATATATAATTTAGAAATGACAAGATAAACCATGTCTGTTTCTATTTTATTAGTGATTGACAACTTTTTTGTTGCAGATCACTCCACTCAGCTCCCCTGGCATTTATATTCGCACTGTTGTCTCGAACAGCCCGGCTGCAAAGGTTTGTTATGCAGTAGAACCTATCTTTGTTGTACGCAGATTGAACAACAGAAGAAAACCCTTGTTTCTCGAACGTCGGATTTGCCAACGAGTGTAGATACATTCATCATAAAGTAACAGTAAAAGCTCTTAAGACTTACGATTTGAACGTTTCTATTGTTTGAAATTAGGGTTATTATGAAATTATAACAATATAAACGATAGAAACATTGGCTTGATTTTTTCTGTTCATAAATTCCTAGAGCTAATTGTTAGCTCGACCCAATACTTTTACGGTTATCCCTACGTCTCTATTTTTCTGTCGATTTCAAACAAGTAGAGTGTCCTCTAGATGCATTATATTATATGGTACCTTATCGACATGTCTCCTAAAACATGGTACAGTTTTCTAAATTTTGGTTTTCATTTATTTTCCTTTGTAACCAAACCTTAGTTGTAAAAGAATTCATAAAAAATTAACAGTTTAAGATAAAAATTAACAGACCCTTTTATTGCCTGACAATACATTAATATTTAATATGTTATGACTTTCTACATTCAGGACGGACGAATTCAGCTTGGAGATAGGATTCTTGCTGTGAATGGAAACAGCCTTGTGGGATCGGACTATTCACGGTGAGTCATTCTTCTTAAACCATTTGACTGCTAAGAGGCCAATTTACAATCTTGTCAAAAATGCTGAGACTTTATAATGAAAGATCAAGTATCTTATCTTTATATTAAACACACTGGTGACTTTCACTGCTTTTCCCTCAAAGTCATCGTTGGGGGAGAAGGAATCCAGATAAGTTTGAGGTTAACACAGTAGCAGCGGTCTGTAACGATAAGTATGCTTGAAATTGTCTTGTACACTCTTTTTTTTATAAGAACCAGTAAATTTAAGTTCAGGCTGACTGTTCTTAATTTTTCGAAAATCTGAGGCTGGATTGTTCTTAATTTGTTCTTAGATTAAGAGGGTCTAAGCAGTGCTATTGCTAGCTTTTTCGCTCTTAGGAGGTGTTCAAGCCTCATTTGCCAACAAAGTGAGTGAGACAGCCTTAATTTGCTGAAAAATTTGAGTATTCGCCGGAAAAGCACCCACACATCGCTAAAAATCCTCGATTTTGAGAAAAAACGTTGTTCAAAATTGCAATTTGCAGAAGCTCAGCCTCAGCTTGTTCTTAATTTGTTCTTAACTTAACTTAACTTAACTTAACTTAATTTGTTCTTGACCAGTTTTGAAGCTCGTGTTCTTATAAAATTGTTCTTATAAAAAAAAGAGTGTATTTGTATTTGTTACTTTCAAGCTTCCGAAGGTAGTTTTAAGGATACTGAGAAGCAATGCTTATCGAGCAGTCCCTGGTTCTTCCTCTAGATGTGAAAAGAACATTCTAGAAAAATAATATAGAACATAGAAAGTTGCTCGTTTTCTCTAAGATTGTTTCTTATGACAGGGCAATGGACTTGATCATACATGCTGGAAACAACCTATCGTTCCTCATTGCAAAATCCGACCAGAAGACTATTGAAAAGATACTGTCATCGCAATGCTGATGATTGCCATGTTGCTGAACCGAGGGGCTTATTCTGTTATCTGAATCCGATAAACTCCGTCTAGTCACTTATGCATAGATGAAAGTTCGAAACACAAACCAAATGTTATGAGCACCCTATAGTAAACTTTATTTTCTCAATTTCTTGTGGATTTTATTGTATCAAGAATTGCACATATTGATTTCTATCAGAATCCTCCACATTTTTTGGTGGTAGTCACAAATTTGAGAAGAATTGTAATATATTTATTATATTGTTAAAAGGTTAATGATTATTGTTGATCATATGTTAGTCTCAAAACACGATTCAACGTATACGAATAAAGTGGCTTCTGCTATGTAGGTAAATGTATTTAAATTTGCAGCTAGAAGTACAGTAGTTAATAAAATTTTCAGTTTTATAAATTCTGCATTTTGCTCGGTTCTGTTTTTGATCTTTTAGTTGATTTCTAACCAGCAAAGGAATCTTCAAATATGGGTTACTTATCTCCATACTAGACATTTTGCTCTCTAAAAACATAGCCACGCATGATTTTGTGTCTCCCCTAGATTTTTCTAGACTTTCCCTCCGTGTATTCCCTCCGTATATAATCGTTTCCTATTCATACCCCGCAGTTAAATTTCCTTGCCTCGTCTTTCCACAAAGCCTCGCCCCTAAAAGACTTCAGATCCTAGATGCAGGGCAACAATTCGAGAGCCAACGAAGTACCGAGTAAGACCGTCTCAGAAAGGCTGCAACACAAGTAGTTTATGGCTACAAATTCAATAAAGAGGGCACTTGACATGCTCATGTCGTAACTAAAAGGCTAGAATCTAGATTTTTAAGCCCAACAGCACAACTGCTGTGTCATAAAAATGCTTCAGCCTTGTTATTCTGCAAAATGTGTGTATACTTTTTAGTTTGTATAAGTATAATAATGTGATCGACAGATAAAATAAACTTCGATAATTTAGCTTTTATGAATTGTCAGTAGAAAAATTGCCGTTGTTTATATATTTCTAAGAAATTGTAAGAATAAACATTTGATATTTTGGTTTTATTTTATGAATGATTCAATGGCACATTTTAGCTGTAATGTTATTTTACCCGATAATAGTTCTTTTGATAAAGATCTTCTATCTTTTGCATTTTCACTCTTCAAGCAAGCTCGATGGGACGCTTATTTTGTTACCTTTAGATACATGAATAAGTCATGAAATGATTGACGTTTTTAAAGTACATGCACTAGATTGGTTTTAAAATAAATTCACAATTTCATTAAAAATGGCTTTGAAAAAAGGAAACATGCGAAAGCTCTTCGTCTGACACTCTTTAGAATATAAAATACCAGAACATGGTTCAAAAACTCCAAACTAGAAAATATATGTATACCCAGTTGTGGATCAAAATAGGCCAATCAGGAACGCGAGAACGTGACTGTTGAGGTTGTCCAATCAGTGCCATTTTCCAAAATGTTTTTTTCTTTCATAGACATTTTTAATTTTTGTAATACAAAAAGAATGTTTGGAAATTTTATCAATTGTAGATCATAGAATATTTAAGATTCAAAACATTTAAGACATTTAAAATTTATCTTGTAGTGAAAAATGAAAAAAGTTCATACCACGCATAATTGTGGATGATTTTCTTACAGTGATTATATAGAAATCAGAAAAAGCCCATTTTGAAAAAAATAATTATGGTAAATTGTTGTCACAACCTACTACAGATTTTAACAGCCCTAGCTCCAATGACAAATGTTAGGTCGAGTGAATTCGGGAGATTAATCCTCGTGGCTCCTCCTTTTTTAGTTGCAATCTCGGACATTACCATACTTTGCGACTAGGAAGCAACACTAATGGGATCATTGCAGTGAAAGCAGGGGTCACCTTTTCTTGTCCTGGTTTCGAATAGGACAAATGTCATCTCAAGCAAGCATTTGCTTTAGGTGAGAAGCAAACATGGAGCTTGCCATTGGCTCATTGTGTAAAGGCCATTTTTGCCGACACTTTCCTCGATGGCTTTGGCCTGCCATAAAAAACACTTGGAAATTGTCAGAGTGGGAGGGGGTGCAGTTTTAAAGTGTTTATATATAAGAGCTGGTAAGAAAAAACATTAAATCTTTGGATCCTTTCTTTAACTTAATGATATTAGATGGAGTGCAATATTTTGTTTAATTAAGTCTCGGACCCAATTCATACTAAAGGAAAAATGTGTCAATTTTCACCTGGTTGTTTATTGGCAATTTTAGCCCCTTTATCAGGGTTTGATTTAAAAATTTTTGGGTGTTACCTTTGTAAGTTTTGATGACCACACCTATCGAACTAACTGTATGGGAAATTATCTAATGACACCAGCTCTCATCCAAGCCTTTCAAGATATTTCAACCTGGAAAAGTGGCCTAGGTTTTAAAAAGTTTTCAAGAACAAAGATTTCATAGACGAAGATGGAGAACAAAACAAACTAGATAGCTGATAGCTTCTAGATACTGGAGTCGATAAAATTTAAAATCATTGTTACTGTTATGTTCTTGTTTTTAATATTGTAATGCTCTTTTATAACCTTTATTTAACCACTAGTAAATGCTGTGATTTACTTTTGCACTACCAAGTCTCTTTTTTAGTTCCATCACTTCACAAAATTTGAGCTTATCGCTGCTCAATTGTGATTTTTCACTGCACAGATTGGTTATCACTGCACGTTGAAATAAACTCTTCCATTAAAAAATTATTTGGCCTTGAACTGAAGTATAGTTTGGTTAATGCCCATGATCTTTGAAAACATGCCTTATTATTAGGAAAATTTATAACTTTAATTTATCATGAAAATTGAAGATTTTTGTGCGAGGCTAAAGATTTTAAGAAATCTTTGCTGACGACGCACTTTGTTTTTGTTATTCATGTGCACAATGCCATTTTTCCATAACGATACTAGAAGAGCAATTAATTAGTGATCTTTATTGACATCATAATTGACAGCTCAACTAAGGCAACTAGTGACACGAGGGATCGTGCGATTTACAAATAATCTTCTTGGGTATCAACATATTTGTAATTTCTTCAACTCAATAAAATCCAATGAATCAATAATTTCTGTTTTTATCTTTCCTTCTCTTTGTAAACTATTTTACCAAGTTTCATTGTCTTCTTCATTTAGAAATACATTTGAAAACCACTCTTGTTGGACAGAATTCGATGGGAAGTTCGATTAATCTTTATGCAATTGAAATTGAATGTAAAAATCGCAAGCAGTTTTACTTCTTGTTTGTTTGTTTGTTTGTTTTTTTTGCATTGGCTTAATATGCATCAGGTAATATAGGGCACCAAGAGGTTTTGAAGGCACCAGGGTAAAATGAAATATTTTGCCAAACACACCCTTCAGATTGATTTAAAATACATATTAGGATTTTTCCTTGCAGCCATTTTCTTGTATTACCCTAAAACTTTTTACTGTTTTGAAGGCATATCTTCTGAAACGTTTGATTGAATACATTCTGAGAATGGAATTCATTACATTAAGAGGCCCCCTAGACAGTGAGTTCCTTGGGCAATTTGAGGGGTTTGTGAAAGATGCGTTGGCTGCTGCTTCTAGAACTACCTACCAGTTTTATCAATGCGCAGTTTTCCAGTTTATCACTGCACCTTAAATTGGGTCTGTCTGTGAGTCTAAGAAGACTGCGTTTTTGTTGAAATTTTGATAAGCGTCTCATTTGTGCAGGTTTTGTGGTTTACCGAAATTCCATCAAATCATTGTCAATTATTTTGATATCAGTTGTTAACTTAATATCTTGCTTTGCATGTAAGAGATTAACAATGAAAAAACTCTGAGTCTACGTTCTTTCTATATGCATTTATTAGGCACTGCGAGAACTATAAATATTTCTAGACACCGAAAGCAGTCTTCGCTACATAAAATAATTTGAAAGCAACACCAAGAGGTAAATGATTAGTACAGAGTTCTTACCTTTCACAGACATCGCATTTGCAGCATGCAGACACTTGATGCAATGCGCTTCTACACAATTCATTTTGAAATCAAAATCGTTCTTTCTCCAGCCATTTTAGTAAATGCCGAAGGCACCTAGGCAGAAGAATTATGTTGAGTGAATCTTAAACTAAAGTGGCCAGGCCAGTCCTATTCAGTCGGTTTCTGTACATTCGACCACGTGTAAATATCAAGCTTACGCGATTCCCTAAAGGTCTATGCATGCATATAATGCCTCGTGTGGTATGTTTATCACTTTCCCAAAAGGGTTGTATACAAAATGAGCGCGCAATAAAATCTCCTGAGGATAGTTTGGTCGTCATAAAATTTCACTTCTGCAAATTTCACTTATCTTATCATACTTGGATGAGAAATACAATGCCTGCATAAAATCTTGGAACACCAACAACATGTCTCCCTTCTGCCCTTTCACATAACGCTGGATTTCAAACATACCCTAAATTATAAAAAGTAGAATCGCTGAGGTGTATTTCTAGCTTGCTCGTATTTCTAACATAACCAAGCCATTCGGGATATGGAGATTCTTCGTCGGTGGTCGTTAAAACCCAGTATCTTGTGAAAAAACGTTTTTAGAAGCCACAAAAAATAACAGAGCAAAGATTTTCAAGTACAGCAATTTCATTTAAAAACAATATTTACATTCAACTAACCATGTAATAAACTTATTTAAAAGATTTACAAGTGATATTTGCAACACTAACCTCCAAGCAATCTTCTTTATATTTGTTACACTAAACTTTACGTATCGTATCATAGATAACTGCGAAAATTCTTGATGCAACTTTGTGAGCTTATAGAGTTTAAATAAACTGAAACCCTGAAGTTTCTTCCCCAAGGCTATGTATCAAGTTTTTATTGGCTTGTCCGACCAACACTAAATCAATAAAGGCATCAATGAATCAATAAAACAATCAATAACAGTTAACTGTTTGTTTAAATGTTTGATCTTCTGAATTATGATTTTAGAAATTTTAGGTAAACTCAAAGAGCAACACGTCTATACAACTGTTGCAAATATCAGCAAGTCAAATATAACCTAAGAAAATATTTCGAAAATATAACTCTACATTAAGACTAAACAAACACATAATTAGGAGCAACGTTCAACAACATCCACACACAAACAAACAAACAAATACACACACATACGCGAGTATGGCAGACACTGTCATAAATCGCAACACAGAGTAAACGTCACAAATCTACACACTGAGCAGTAGAGCAACACCAGCCAAGGTCCATCTTGCTGGATTCTCTTTTGTCTTCAAGAAAAAGTTCCACACATAAGTTGGACCACGCTGGCGCGTCTTATAAACTGGGCATTCGTAGACATTTCTGAAGTCTTGTTTGTCAACGGGTATAGCTCGTATTGCCATGACTGGCATGGCGGGTGTCAGTTCTTTCAATCTGGATTCGGCAATCATGCCTGTCTGCGTATCCCATCTAGCACCTTCCATAAACAGCCCGTGAATATAGGCCCCTTCTCGTGGAGGTCCATTGAAGTCTTCCTTTTGCTTCTTGGTGACGTCAACTTGCAACGTCATCCGATCTAGTGGCCATTCGTTCTTTCTCGCCATTGACTGTTCGATAGCTGTTAAAAATGACTGTGGGTTGAAGAGTCCAGCCAGCCAAACAACATTGGGAAGGTTGAAATCAGATGTCCATTGCTCGAGCTCTTTGATTCGCTGGAGCAAATCAACAAACCACGCTGCGAGGCCTTGCATTGATGGGTAAGCCAGTCGAGTCCAGGACTCTGGAACCTGATCCAAGAACAGTGCGTTGGACAAGTCTTCCATTGCTGTGCTTATTGTCAATTCACCCTGGATGGAAAGGAAAAGAGTGTAAAATACAGACGCATGCGTTGAAAGTCAAATGATGCATAAAGAATATTATTTACTTATCATTTGTTCATAAAGCAAAATATGGACTTTCGAGAATTATAGTAAGCAAAAAATATGCAAGCCCTTGTTGAAAAGCTGATATATTTCTCTGTTATTTTCAAAATGCGGAAACATAAATTACATCTAACATAAAAAAGTGATCAAAGACAAAACAATTGTTGATGCTTCAATTTAGCTTACCTTCAATCCAAGATCAAGTTCTTTCAAAGAAATCTTCATTTCATTAGTCAATGAATTCATTCGATCACATTCTTGCAAAGCGACCACGGTGTATGGGGTTCTGTCTTCTGCTTTGGCCATCAATTCTGCCATGTTGAATTCTTCTGGTAATTTTTCCAGAAATTCGTCCAGAACTTGCTTCACCTGTGTTGACGAAAATTATTAGCGATGAAAATGAAAATAAACAAAGAACATTTTCATACTGTTATGTTATTACATTGATATTGTTTATTGAAATTTAATGAAATTTATTGAAATCAAATAAACAAGAAAATACCTAGGCAGGTGATTGAAATAAAAAGAGCTTGAAAGGACAAAAAGAAAGAAATCTTGTAAAAGAAACCATTGCTACAAAGACGCAAAATTTGAGTATCCACCAAAGGGAAGACATTATTTTAGAATTTCTAAACAAATATGAATTCATATAGACAACAATTGTTTCGAAAAGATGAGCGGTCAGCTTCATAAATTGTTCAACTCTTAATTCGCGTCTCAAACATGCTGACCGTCTCAACAACGAACAGGTAGCAATTACCTTCTCCTCCCGAGTCTGACCACCACTGCCCATTCCACCGGAATCTCTTGGCTGCAGCTCAAGAATTGTCTTGAAAAGATTTTCTGATGTTGCTGTGAGGAAACCGATCTCTGCGTTTGGATGCAACCCATACAAATATGGGCTCTCAGGTGGAAGAGCGTCGTCAATGTATTGATGATACCCTTTATAATCCATATTTGGAGGAATTGGGAAACCAGGACAGAGATTAAGTTCACCATCCAACTGCAAAACAAATTCACATGTTAGTTGCGACTTGGGGAATGGGGAGGAAAATCAGCAAAGCAGAAGGGTCACATGTTTGAAAATTAAAAAATAGCTAACTATTTTAAAGAAAATGGATGAAGGCGACAAAAAGCAATTGCATATTGTGCTTTGTTCTGAAACAGATAAAAAGGGCAGAAAATATTGACACGGTTATCTCCAACTGATACAAATGCAAACTTTCATAATCCTTGACGCATGCATACACACCCCTTGAAACAACGAGAAATGCCTTATAGCATGTGCCAAAATAGAATACGATTTCCTGTTAAAAAATGTGGGCAAGTTTCCTTGTGAGACGTTATAATGTGATTTCTAATCAAACTGTTAAAATGAGCCTATTTCTGGAAACTTAAATACTGCGTGCTTGGTGAGACAGGAGATTAAATGCAACCATAGTAGAGCTTAGTGGCATACCATTTCCGGCTTCATGTACTCTTCCAGATATGTCTTGCATAGTCTACGGTCCCAGTCATCTGTGATGTGCCCACCATACATGATTTCTCCAAACAGATACCGGAGATCAGTCCATGGCACCTGCAAATTTAAGTAAGCAGCGATTAGAAACATAGTTCAACACTGCGAAACAGATAGAGCTTTTCAATAGGCAAGTAACATCTGACGATTTGCCTCTTGTGTATACAGTGAGCCATTATATTCACATAAATAGACAATTTTCATTAAAAGAACGGAAAAATGGGCTCGGATTTTATCGTGTGGAAATCTTCAAAAGGCAACAGCAAAGATCTTTCGAAGCCAAAATAGAATGCAGTCTTTAATTACCTTAGAGTTGGCTTCAAGATAATTGTAAAGGACATTGACACTGATGGTAAGATCTCCAGTGTTGAACGGATAGCCTCTGTTCCATCCTTGTGGGCCAAATTTGCGTCGCTCAGCAACAACAGCATGGAAGTAGCAGAGGGCAAACAAGATGCTCTTGAACTCGTTTTCACGAGAACACATCTCAAGGGTTTCCTGTTGAAAACATTTAGAAAATGATTCAGCAATATAATAGCAATAGGCTATTAAAACTATCGAGCGTTTAACACATTAAAGGCATAAATTAACAGAAGGAGAAACCACATATGTCAGAAGTACAACTAAATCCGTAGTCAAGGGTATTAGATTTGGAATGAGCTGATGTGCTGGTACTAAAAAGGTCGTTTGGATAGTGTAAGAGAACACGAAATTATCGTAGATTCATGCATTTGACCTGCAAAACTGATATTGATAATAAATAATATCAATGTCTATGACCGTGTCTATTGCGTGTTTTGTTGGAAAATAGATTGCCTCGAATAGGTAATTTTTCCTTCATTCGGAAAAGAGAAAATTCTCCTGCAAATATTCGCTTCAGCACAACGTTACCACAAAGATACTCCTCTACTTCTTCAGAGAGATAATAAATACGCAAATACTAGAAAAAACCTTTGGACAATAAGTTGCTTGACGAGAGAAGGAAATCCCTGCCCAGACTCACCTGACTGAAATTATCCAGCGATTTGTGCAGATTTGCGTGCATGCCGGTTGGAGGTTCGTTCGTAATTTTAATCGAAATCTCGAGGATGCCTTGTGGGATGATGTGTCCGGCCGGAGTGGGAGCTGGCTCTGCAGACATGAACACGCGATAGTTCTCGTTACTTCCAAGCGTGTATGTCTCGAGCTTTTTGTCAAGAGTGGGCAGCCATTTTTTGACAAGATGGATGTTCTACAAGAATTGTGTTCCATGATATTATTCGCGACTTTTTTTAAAAAAAATCATCAATTGAAAATACATCAATGAGAACTATTGAAGTGAAAGTTGTGATGATTACACAAATGCTGATAAATATTGAATCATCGGGAAAACAGTGTACTTAACTAGTAAAATCCAACGTTTGGAAAGCGTTTAATAAGTATTTAGAGTTAACAACGCACCTGTAAGACCACCCAGTGACCCTCGTGAGCTGCAAGTTCTAGTGCTTGTTCTGCAACGATCTCTTGCCCCTATGATAGAGTTATCAAATTAAGCTACATTTAAATACATAAACATTTCTTAGATTCCTTTTAATTAAATTCTCATGCACAATCATCGTTGAAAATCGTGTTTATAAAGCCATCCCTTACCATTATTTAAAAGTAAAGCTATGTGTCTTTGAGTTTTGAAAACCATATGCATAATTTGGTATCTACTTTCATTCTGCTGCAATATATTATCACAATTAAAATTTCAATTACTGTCTCATCCTCTTATGTCTAAAGGCTGTTCAAATTGGAAGTCAGAACACTGAAAAGTTCTTTACCTGTCCAAGCGACACATTATGAAGGTTCTTGTTATCTGTGGTAAAGCCAAGCTTTTTGCCAAGGGCCTCGACATCCTTAAGGGGTCTACTCCAGGCGATAGAATAAAGAAGATGGGTGTTCCAGGACCGCTCTCCTCAAACGATTTGGCAAATTCAATTGAACGTCCTTCAACATACTTGGTACCGAGCTTTTCTTCCACGAAGTTTCTACGAAATGGAGAGAAGAAGTAAAGACAAATTAAATGATGAGTAAAAATCGTAGACCTTGTACACAACTCAGAATTGGATTAACTAAAATAAAAGAATGGGTAAAAATAATGGATTCATGTGGTTATAGATATGGTCGAGAACCGTCACATAGCAGAAAACTGCTGTCAAGTAGTAGAAAAACAAGAAGTTATAATTGGACATAATCTAAGTCATCTAGCACTTTGCAGCATTTCGAGTCCATGGAAACCACATTAAGAGACTTATTTTTTCGTAAAAAACAAAACCTTGGTATTATTCATGATAGTTTACTAAACAGCTAATACATAATCCTTAAATAAAAATTATCAGTGGATTATATATTAGGTTTTACATTATGTTCCTTATTGAAATATATAGGTAAAAACATTTTTCAAGTAACATTCACTTTAAAACTTTGTCAATCTGTACAGATAATTTTGAATAAATTGTATGTGTGCTGCTTAAATCAGTAACACAACTCACTTCACTGCATAAGTCATACGGTCTGGCCTAAGAGCACGAAGCATGCACAGCTTCTGAAGCGAAGACTTGTTTTTCCATTCCTGAGGGAACTTCTCCTTTTCAGGGCATTCACTCTCAACAAACTTTTTCCATCGTTTGGCAGAACCTTCAATATCTCGATCAAGATTTCTGAATTCTTCCATTGCGCTTAAAGCCTATAACAAAAGAAAAAGTAAAAAGAATCGACGACGAAGCACTAATCTTTTTACAAAAAACCGGAGCAATGTATTTAGCTAGCTTCATTTGCACCAAAATATTAATGATAATTAAGTTTGCTTTCTAGGCGAACTTGTTTCTTTATTCTTTGTGGCTATTTGCTTTTCACTTGTCAGTAAACAGACAAAGAGTTGAAAATGGCTTTGAAAAAAGCAAACATTTGAGTAAACTAAAGTTTTTCGTCTCACATTCTTCAGAGTTACTGGGTATATATATTTCCCAGCGTAAAGTTTTCGATCTATGTTCTGACATTTTAAACTCAAATATTTGTTTTTTCAAAGCAATTCTCATGCTTTCTACCACCAACAGATTGTAGACAAAGAGTTAGTAAATAATTTGAATAACATTTGTTGGATACAGTTCAATTAAGGTTTGTTAAATTGAACAATAGTTTATCAAATCAAAATCCTGTTAAATCCTGTTTTGTGTATGACTTGGAATTTTAGATGAAAAAGAATTAAACGGATCTAATGGAAACATTCATTGTTTACTAGAAAATCTTTTTTGCTGGGCAGATTTTCAACACTTCAAGCATAAAAATATGATCAGAATAATTGCCAATAGAAGTAGAATAGAAGTAACTTGTGCATTGAACTCAAAATCTATTCCATGATTCTACCCTCCATTCTTAAGTGCAATCATAACGTAAGGGCTTGGCAATCATAACTTTATAAAGGATAGATTATTTCTTACCTTGATGCCTCCCCAGCATAAGTTTGATAAGAAATCAACTGGACTGGAGTGGTTCATCACAACAGGGAAACGCAGCAAAAACTCTAGTTCGACAGGGTTGATTTCCTTTTTCATTAGCAAGATCTAGAGTAACAGATAAAGGATTAAAAAATTGGCTTCCAACATACCATGTATTGAACACTCGAAACAGAATATGAAAATAATTACTGAAGGACGAACTGTCAATACAAACCTGGAATGCAACTTGTGCAGTGAAGATGAGTTTGTCTTTCTCGAACAACCCTCGCGTTGTGTAGATGAAAACTGAGAAGGTTACGCAGTCGATCAGATTTGATACACGCTGTACAACTTCTGTGGCAGGCTCGGCCTTTTCAATGGCCTTCTCAAATACGACGCTAAAAGCCTGAAATTTAGAAACACGAAGTGATATTAAAGAACAAGATAAATAAATTGCAAATGGGGCTAACAAAATCAATCCCAAAGGATAAAAGTGTCACTTCTTAAACTTATAGACTTCTCCTTGAGTTCTTTCACTGATAATAAAGTTTTGCGTAACCAAATGTATCTTTAATATAGAATTTTGGCCAAACTGCTTTAACAAAACTTCCCTTTTGTGACCTATTTGTCTAGACTTTAGACTTGTGTAGAAAACTGACAAGTACCTTGAGCGAGAACTGGTAGATTGGATTGATTTTATTCAAGTCGTTCAAAATAAAGTATAGAAGCGAGGCTCGGGCCGCAGCTGGTCTGTAGGCTTCTCTGGCTTCATTGATTTTCACTTCTGTTAGTTTTGCCTCTTTTGCTTTAACCTCGATCTCAGCAGCCGTTCTCTTAGTAGTTTCAAGGTTCTCCACCAGCGCGTAGTCTCCTAAGAAATTTCCTCCTGCGGCTGAAAGACGTGACAACAAGGAATCCTCGAGCTCCTTCAAGGTGATCGTGAACTGGTTTTGTTGCTGGGTAAGTTGGGCCTTAAAAGGGGAAAATAACAGGTAAAACGATCTTGCTATCAGTTAATGTTAACTATTTGACATGCAAAACCTTAAGTGGCAAAACCAAATTTGCGAACTGGCGAAAAACAACCAACCTTGGTTTCCTCTAGATCTGGTCTCTCTTTTGCAACGACATTGGCAAGCAGTTGGTCCTCAAGACCCTCACGAGTGACAGTAAAGTTGATCAATGTAGTTTGTGCTTGCATCTCAGGTTTGTAATGTGGATTTGCAAGTTTGGTCTGCAAGATCAGTCTGAAATTCGGGTGGTACTCGACTTCTTTATCACCAATCTTGATGCATCTGCAAAAACCATCAGAATGTAAGCCCAAGTCCAAAATTACAATACACACGTTTTTAGTCCGTGAATTTTTACCTTTACTGCGTTTACTGTGAAGTAGCTGAATATACTTAAATAAACAGGTGAATACTGACCTTCCTTTCTTGATTGTGTTACGACCAATAATCGGGTCCAGGACAGGATCAAGAGATTCTCCGATGTTCTCAATCAAAACACAGTCACCGTTACTCACAGCACGTTCAATTTGGTCAAGGTACCTAGAAGAAAGCAAAATGTATATGCATACAGCAAAAGACGCATAGTGATGTTGCATTGGAGTAGTCAATAGAAACCTTAAGCATTAACCTGAGGTAATTTACATCCCTGTCAAGTATGATCAGCAAAGCAACATCAATTTAACAATTCTATGAAGTATTGGTCGTAAAACGTTCACCATTCTCGATATCTTGAAAACAACATATCAAACTATGCCCAACAAATCAGTTTGTAGCTACAAAACTAATAACTAACTGTTTTACACCATCTTTTCATAAATATTTAGTTATGCCACTAAAATTCAAAGAAAGTACCCTTTGGCTCCTAGTTTGACAACATTAAGATCTTCTCCCTCCTTTGTTTTGATCCACTTGATTCCTTGGAGTTGCGGATCAATCATCAGCGGCCATCTTTCTGCATTGACGAGGATTGTCGCGTTTTCAGTTGACATTCGGTCACTTGGCAGATTTTCGTTGTTCCACTGCGCAACAGTAGCATTGTCAGTCAGCAGACTAAGGACATCTAAATTTTCTGTGATTGGTATAGGAACCTGTATAGAAGTAAGATAGCTCTGATAACCATTGGGTCCTGTGCTGTTTACGATATATCAATATTGGTGCACTGACCATTGACTGAAATCTATTAATGCCATATACAGTAACAGTAGGATATATCCATGTCCCTCCATAGAAAATATCAGTCACTATGTATAATGCTGATGTGGTTAATCAAATACAAAAGCCAGACGCTTTTTATTCTGGTATTGCCTCAAAAGATAAAAAATAAATAATAACAATAATAACAAAAATAGCTAAATTAATACGATAAAACTTCAAAGATTTAGAATTGCGATTATTGATGTTTGTCACGTAGAAAGAAAACGGCTTTCAAGCATTCGTATTTTTAAACGCCTTTCCCTTGAAAGACCGTGATGCTACTAGCATAGTAATAATTCTGCTGGAGATTTTGCTCACTTAGGCAAGACTTTTACATAAGCAAGTATTCTAGTTTGCATGTTTTAGCTTACAATTAAATGAAATGAATCAATGCGGCTCAAGCAAGGGATGGCAAATCAAGAAGAATTTTGTTTGACAGTTAGCACCTTGAGACTGGTCAGATAAGGTAGCCATTTCTGTTGCAGCAAGTCCTCTCGATATCTTTTAGAGAAGCTACCGACATATGATATAAATGCTGATGTTAGCAACACGTCTCCTGGAAGCGTCTTTGCCTGCTCCTTGAACTTCTCAACCGATTCTGCCCAACGAACGTTTTCGGATGCCAGACCACCAACTAGCCTGTTTGCAAGGTTGATCGTTTTTGTTGTTGTGTCAGCCTCTTCCTGACATCTTAGCTTTTCTGCAGTGGCTCTCTCAAATGAGGCTGTTAACTCTGCTAAACTGTCGTCTAATTCCTGCAAACCAAGATTACAGTAGATAAATAAATCTAAGAAAAGATGAACGTTGGGTCACTGTTAAGAGATGGTAATTGCTTCCTGTAAAATAAAATTTTTGAACAAAGGTTTCAGGTGTTTAGATGTTATAGTCGAACAAATCCTAGCTCTGCTTCAAAAACATCACTTTAGAAGCACCCCAGTTTTGCATCCGTGCTTCTTTTTTTACGTTGTTGTGTCAACTTATTCATATATAACCAGTTTTAATGGCATTAATTCCTTGTTAGACATCGTTGAGTTGATCTAGAAACTTCGAGCATGGGTATTTCTATACTATTGCCTATTAAATAACATTTAAACACAGAGCTTCAAAGCAAATAATTACATACCAATAGAAAAGGGAAGACCAATGGCGAATACTCTGATGACACAAGTGTCCGTTACAAAATGGTTCTACTGTATTAATACTACTTTACAGTTACTAGAGAGTAAAACATGAATCTTTTGGCGACCATACCTTTATTTTTGCCTTGATCTTTGATAGTTTGTCTTCAGCAGCAGCAAGCTCGGCATTTGCTTGTGCAAGAGAAATACGCTTAGGCTCAACATCACAGTACACGTGAAAGAACCTGATAACGTTAATTGTCCATGCGCAAAGACCTCCAGCTGCAAGGGACTTGCTTTTCACAAGATCAGAGTCAAACTCTGGGTTGTCCACGTACACTTGCACTGCTTTGAGGTTTGACTCGTGGATATTTTCCTTATCGTAGTTAAGAAGCTGTTCCAGGAAAGCGTCAACCTGTATTTAAAATATTATAAGTACACACTATTTGCTACAATCATGTTATTGTGTGTAAGAACATACAAATTTACGCGACCTCAAGGGCAATACAAATCATTGCATATCTGACCTCTATCAGTTCAGGACGACACCCTCGTTTGGGGAGTTTGGAATATAAAGCCAGCCATGGCAAATAAACATAATCTTTGTGAGAGAAAGGGGAGTTTAGATTTATCTGAAAAAATTCAGCGAAGACCAAAATAGACAACAGGTTTTCTGGCATACAAAAATAAAAAACTACCACCGTTAAAAATCGTATGTGATGTAATCAGAGAAACGTACATTGGATTAATGGGATTAGTGGAGTTTATCGCACATCGGTTATCTCACCTTGTTCATCATGACTTTAGCAGCTTTCCAGCTTTTATCTTTGGGTATTTTATTCGGCTGGGCTAACAGGCACATGACAGCTGAGGTAACGTTAACAACCGCAGCTGGAGGGGCACCAAAAGACTTCAGCTCAGTCAAATTATTTTTATTCAACGTGTTCAAAGCCTCTTGTGCAGCGATGAGGGCAGGTTCTGCTTTAGCCAGATCATCTTCACAAGACTTTTGTTTTTCCGAAACGTCCTTCGCAATAACAGCAACCTTCTTCTCCTCGTTATCTGCAAATTCCTTCTCTTTGCTCACTTTCTCTGTTTCTATTCCTACTTTCTGAATAAGCTTGTCTGCATCCTCGTTCTTCTGCTGCAGCTCGACTTCCTGTGCGGCTAGCTTGGCCTTTAAGTCATCAACCTGAAGGTGGTAAACCCAATTAATGAGCTGTGTTTCATATAACACTACATTAGATGACATTAAAACCAAGCACAAAAACAAATAATTACTAAAGACCTTTTGCCGGCTACTTACTTGAGATGCAGTACTCTGCAGTTTGGTTAAACCATTTTCCAGACGTTCCATACTCTGCTGGAGCTCTTTGCTTTTGCGTTTCACAAGATTTTGATATAACTTGATCTGTAATCAAAATCGAAGCTTAGTTAAGAACAAAGTAAAATAAGAACTGAAGGAAACCTTAAGGCATCCGAGACGGCAAATTACAGAGCGTTGCTACAGACAAACAATGCTTACATGCAAATAACAAATGCAGTTTTAGATGAATTGACAGTCTATATTTTGGCTCAATACGAATCTAAGGTAAGAAGGATATCACTGGGTCCGAAATAGGAGAAAAACGTTTTAGGTTGATAAACTTTGCAAATGAATACATAGGCAGGAGTATGTTTGAGCTTGCAATAAGCATGTTTACCTGTTCAAGAAAACTTTTGGGTGTTGTATAGTTGTATCTTCGTTCGTTCATCAAATAAAGCTGGCTCATATCATTGACACTGGTATGAACAAAGGCCATAAACTGAGCAACAGATTGCTTTTGGTCCAACTGAAATGAAAGAAATAAGTAAAAAATTTACCTATAAAACTAAAATTTTGACTTAAAAGATTTCGATCGTACAAATCATCTTCGGTCTGGTGTAAAAAAATGCAGGATTTTGCGAGAAAAGTAAGAAAAAACAATATATAATAGCTGGAAAATTAAAATTTAATAGCTGGGAAATTAAATTTAATAGCTGGAAAATTAAATCTAATAGCTGGAAAATTAAATTTAATAGCTGGAAAATTAAATTCAATAGCTGGAAAATTAAATTTAAAAGCTGGAAAATTAAATAGCTTGAAAGATACAATGCTTTATGTTGTATTGTCAGACGCGTAGAATAAGATAGTTTGAATTTTCAAGAAAAAACAAAATTTGCGCGAAGTCTCGATAAAATTTGGCAGAGTCATAAATAATTATGCAGTGATTCACCATAGATTAATAAAGCTCAGCTCTTAATAACTTTATCGATGCGGCCACCTTGATCTGGCTTTAAACTCAAATGTGATTTGCAAATGAATTACAATTACCAGCGACTTAATAATTGGAAAACAGATCGAGAGTTTAGAAGGCAAATCGGCAACATGAACCTACAGGCACTTGTTCTGTTTCCTGCAAAAATCGCTTGCTTACTGACACAAGAGCTTCTTCTGGCCATTCATGGAACCAGTCGATGGCCGTGCAGTTAGTAATTGCAGGGAATTTACGACTTCTAACGCGCAAGGTGCTTCCAACAGGAGAGAAACAGAGAACAACCTATAAAAAAGACATTGTAAAGATGACTTCAAAACTGGACAAGAAATTCCTTTGATAAGCATTGGTAACTATCCTCGGTATTCGTTGCATTTGAGCTCGTCGACATCAAATGTTATGCGAATACGTCGTTGTAGGTTGCTAATATGCTACGTATATACAGCCAAAGACAGGTAGATAATTCACGAGAATCTAAAAAACCCCATATTTTTTTATTCTGCAAGTACTTTTGCGTTAGCATTGACACAGTGTTTTCATTTTATTTTCATTTTGGATTTGAGGAAGATTATGTTTTGTTGCCATCTAATAAACAATGCACCATAGCGAACTTTCATTTCAAAACAAGGCTTTTAAAAATAACCGTTCTGTTTTTAAAGAAATATCTTACAAAATTTCTATACTACTCCGATGCTTCCAACAAAGCTTAATTGGTGCAAAGCCCTTTTATTGTCATGTTTGAAAAAGTCCATTCTGAATTTTTTTGCAAATGAGCAATACAAGATTGTTTCTCTCACCTTAAGTTGTCTTCTGACTCTCTCAATAAAGAACTTCCAACAATTTTCCCTGGTATCCTGTAATCCAGCTCCCTTCACTTCGTTTCGCAAGCTAGCAATAATATTTTCAACCTCATCGTCTGGGAACAACCCTGGAATCTCGCCAGATGCCAGAAGATCGTTAATCAAGACCAGGAACTGCTCATCCGGCACTTGGGCATCAGTAAGCAAGAAAACTGTTCCAATGTTTTTCAGTCCAGCTTTCGTAGAAAGCATTGCCAAATCAAGCTGCCAGAGAGAAGAATCATGATTTCATAATAGGGTAAATATCACCAGTGGAGGAAACACTTCTCTAACATGTGAAATATATCGTTGAATAATAGTTTTTGAAATAGAGACATGCAGTAGCCTGGTTTTCATGACCATACATAAAGAAGGTTGTTAAACTATGTGACCTTGGCTGGCCAACAAAGCCTTCTATAAAACAAAAGACGGAATCAAAGAGAAAACAGAGTAAGAACCTTAAGAGCAGCAAATGTTCTATGCAGTTAACTATTAGTGAGTTTTTACCTTCAAATCTGCAACTCCATATCCCTTTCTCAAGGTGATCTGGAAGACTTCTAGCGCACTAATGTAAGCAGCAAGCCTTGCCAAGCTTTGTTTACCACTTCCTCCAACACCGACTAACAGTGCATTTCCTCTGGGTGATTCCAATATACGATTTATGCGACATCTATAGAGGGAAAGAAGGCGCGTGGCAAATGAGATGTGATCTTATCAAACGATGCAAACGTAATCTAACCTATTAAAATCTTTTAAGAAGAACTAAAGCAATTCGACATTATATTTTCCACGGGAGAGATAGGATTATACTTTAGCTGAACAAAATTGCCAATCAACTAGCAATGTTTTTAGCCATTTGAAAACCAATTCTGTTTCACGTCCCATTGGTGTAACAATTTTTAGCTATAGAACGCAAAGAGACATGTAGAAACTTACACATGAGCCATAGCATCTTCGAAGAGAACTAGATTCATTGCTGCATTGACTTCATTGTAACTATCAAGGGCTTCGGTCAATATCTTGTTGAGGTTTTCCCAGGACGGACAAGAGAGGTATTTTGGTTCACCGACGCCGGATGAGAAATGAGAGTACAACAAAGGTTTGGCATTCAATGCCTCTTCTTCAATATCCTGCAAGATAAAAGCAGCTACATTGGTCTTACTGGTCACGAACGCAATATCAGATTGCATCTCTTATCCCAGATATGCAATGTAACATGCAGCTTTCGGTTACTCATCGCAAAAGAACATACAAAAAAGAACAAACTTTTACTTGAGCGTACAGAGAGCTTCTAAAGGGCAAAATTTAAAAGAGCACTGAATAAGCATAACTGAGTAACTAAAACGCAAACCCTAAATTTGTTTTAAGATACGCTTTTTCATTAGTGCTCAAATGATTTCGAAAACAAATGTAACTGTTAGAAATTATGCCATTCGGCTTTTTGAAAGATTTGCTTAACTGTTGAAACAACTTTGATTTGTCTTAAAATGAGAGAGGTTAAAGCTGGCGTACCTCGAAGAACTTTCTGTTGAAGTCCAGCTGAATTTTATCAAAGTGCTCCATATCTTTTTCATCAAGGAGCTTGTCCTTATAGACACGGTTGCATTCATGATTCCAGAGTCTCACCAGATCCATTGGAGACTTCAGCGAATCGGGAGTTGAGAACAGCAGCCCCTTTGGTGAAAAATTAATCAACGTTGGGCAATGAATTTTATTCTATCAACGATAGGTAATGAATTTTTATCAACGTTGGCAAAGGATAATAGAAAAGTGGAAATAAGTGGGAAACACAGTGAAATAAGAAAATTCATCTAATCATCTGATACTCATGAATATATGTAAAGGATAAAAGGATTTATATTTATCTAAAAGGTAAAGTAAATGACTTTTAAAATATTTAACAAAGAAACTATAATGCAATTTCATGTACTACTTGAAGTATTTATGACTCAGAAGGAATTGTAAATTCTTTTGAAAGACAAGTATACTTTTACGAAATTCTGACATACTTGGAAGATGTTTGAAAGGTCTCGCAGGTTGAAAATGTAATGGAACTTAATAGCTGTTGGCAGGAAGGAACTTGTAATCTAGAAAGGAAAAGGTGAATCAATTCAAAGCACGGATAAATTACATAAAATTATCATAGCATGTGACGTAAATACTAGTAAGAAACCGGAAAATATACTCTAAATTGTGTACAATTTCTGAGTTGTGAGATCAAGCCAATACATACAGTACTGGGCTCTATAGGTCACTGGTAAGCCTCTCAGAGAAAACTGGTATGATGAAGAGGCCAAAATTTTCATCGTTATTAGTATGATTCAATCTAGAGAGTTGAAAGACACTTTATAAGGTGCTAAAAATATCAATAAACAGAGAAAAGAAGTATTTCGATCGAAATACCTTTGAGTTCAATGCAATTGCAGCTTCGGTAAGTCTTTCAGCAGTCTTAACAACAGATCCAGCGATGCTTTGAGATGCCAAATGTCCAGTGAGAATGCTTTGATAAATGGTCTTAAGAGCATCGACACCAGGAAAACTCAGTGCAAACACACAGAAGTGGCGCTGCAAGGAAATGTCATTGGCTTGATTCAAAATGCTTGCGAGCAAAAGCAAGATTCAGAGGCTATTGGTATGATATAAATGAGAATAAAAACGTGTATAGAGGGAATCTGAAATTACCAATCTTATAAAGAACAAGGCAAGGAAAATGCTTTGTGAAAATGATTAATTATTCAAGAGGTCTTTTCGTTAAAGGCAAAATGCATCTTTCTGAGAAAAATGAATAGCGGATGTTTTCATCAAAATTAGTAAAAATTAGTTAAAAACTATACAGTATTTCAATACGAGTGTAACCTTTCACATAAGCATGGAATAATCGAAATTTGAAGTCGATAAAAAATTCAACGTTAATGATATGAGCAGTAAATTACAAGAACAATTATAAATTGAAAACAGTTGGTAATTGCTAAAACAATCTCTGCTGAAAAGCTGACAAATATTTTTAAAAGGCTGGTACGACAAATTTGGGAGATTTCGCTTGAAATTGGCAGTTGGAAAGCTGGAAACAAACGGGTACAGACCTGCAAACGAGGATTGATTGTAAAACTTCCAGCTGTGGGATTCATGCAGGACACATACTGACAGTTGTGCACGTCTCTCAAAGACAATTTGTGACGATCATACCAGTGGCTGTAGTCTAAATGCTGACGAATCAGGGTATGTGGCTGTACTGTTCCATAAGTGTCCACCTGAGATGTAAAACTTACTTTGAAATATAAAGAACCTGTTTCAAAATGGCCCAAATATCAAAATAGCTTGAGTTAGATACCAGGGAACTATTGCAGGCAACAAAGAATAGATCGGACAGTAAAGAAGAAAAAGGAAACAGATACTAAGAAAGAAAAGAATGAATAAGGAATTTAAAGCTATCTTGCTCTTGGTTATGTGGACCTACCATATAATGTGATGGGAGAATGTTGATATTACCATTTAAAATACTTATCGTACGAAGAGAGTGATAAAGGGCTTTTCGTGAAATGTGTCTTGGAATGGGAAAAGGCTATATCTTTAAATAGAACATAATATCTAAATTGTTTTCTATTTATTCGTGATTCTTGCCCCTCTCCTTAACCAGCTTCTGCAGGTATAACAGTGTTACCGTTAACAAACCAAAATATGCGGTTTAATAACAATTATTATGTCGAATAAGATACAAACAAAAAACTAGAACAGAAACTCTACCTCTGGCATGTTCATATCATCAATGAAGTAGATAAGTCGCTTTGTTCCGGGTGGTCCGTAATTTCGACCAGCTTTCTTTTCAAGTGGTTTCTCAAGAACAGATTGCAACATGGCTGAGGTGGTGTAATAGTTGAATGGTACATTTGCCACCATCATGACATCTGGATCAAGAGAAGCAAACTTGTCTCCGACGAGAACCGTTTTGCCAACACCAGCATTGCCAACTAACATTACAGGTCTTCGGGTCTCCATCAACAAGTCGATGAAGTAGCGAACGCGAACGGTCTCTGACGTATGCACTAATACAGCCTTTATATAACAGAAAGATACAAAGGTTAATCAAATGTAAGGGGATTTCTTCCTAAAGGCCTCTCTTTTAAAGCAGAAATACTAGTGTAGCTTAGGCAATTTCAGCATTAGCTTAGGCACGTTACAGGTTTGTTATACAAATCTGGAGTTTGGATAACTAGGTTAAGGTACAACACACCAGTCACAGAAACAACATACAGAAAGATAAATTTTTTTAGGATAATCAATGTTAAATTTTGTGATTATTGATACGGTAGATTATTAATAAGGTCACATCGTATAACAGAAAAATAAGTAGTTTCAGTTATACTAAATCTCGAAATAGTGAAAAAAAATCTCAATCCTCAAAACATTCTCAAGCACTCTATTCGTGCTTAAAAATTGGGACAACAAAAAGAAAAGCAAAATATTCATCTTACCTGAAGAGGCATTTCTGGATCATGTTCGAATTTAGGAACCCTCTCTGTCCACGGAGCAAATTTGTGAGTCTCACTGTCAATGGCGTAATCAAAAACAGTACCAGCGGATGGGAATTTGATCGTTTTGAATTCAGTTACCCACCATTTTGAAAATTCTGTTCGGTAATCTACAAGCTGTAAGAAAGGATCAAGTTTTCATAACCAGAAACAACCTTATCATTTTAGGACAGATAATATGATATAAATGACTGACAGTTTTGCTTTTTTAATAGGAAAAAGTATCAAAAATACTTTCACGGACGGGCTTTTAATGTTATCACAATTTCGAAAAAAACACATCTTTTACGTACATATCTAATAGTAAATCATGTTTTGATGATAAAATAGACAACACATGCCCCAAGTTATACAATAATCACATACATTATCTTTCAAGAAACTGGAAAGCACAAGCAAAAAAATAACGGTAGAATGCCTACTGGATGGTAGAGAGTTAACACCATGAATCCACCCGATGGACAAGCAGAAAAGTTGATAACGCGTTAACTCAACTCTTTAATAGTCGTCAAAACTGTAGTTAAAAATCTTTGGTTTTCGTTTACAGGAGGAGCAGAATAGCAGGAGAATTGCAGGACTGAATGGTCCTGAAGGAATTAACTAAAACTGACCTACTTAGCAAAATAATGTGCTAAAATTTAAATAACGTGGGAGTCTGAGCCAATAGGAAGGTAGGCATGGCAAGAGGGAAAAGAACTCGAACCTGGTCCTGGAACATGCTTCCGCCAAAAGCCCACACGGCAGCAAAAACAAAGTAGAGCTCATAGAGCTCTTTGTTACAGTCAGGTGGCGTGTTCTGTGGAGTGAGGAGGCACTCAAGCAAATAGCACAGTGTTTGCACCATGCTTATGTCTGCAATGGGCGTGATTTTCTTGAAGCGTACACGTAGTGTGTCCAGGCATGCAGGCACGTATTTATCAAAAAGAATTTGCAGGTTGGCTTTCTCTGATTGCACTTCTCTTGTATCGATCCAACTTTGTACGTATCTATTTGAAAAAGATTTTGAAGTCAAAAAACCTGATTTTATAATTTGGTACCTGTTGAGACCATTTGAGTACTGTTTGCCGAAGAAATCATTTGTAAACCGAGGATATCATTTGAGTACAGTTTTCTGGAGTTGACATCTATTTCTTTATATAGCTAAATACGTGAAAGGCATGAAGTAAAAAGTTTACTAGCTTACATTTACGAGTTTATACTTGCCATTTAATTCAAGTATAATACTAGTCAAACTATTATATAAACATTAGAACAATGAGCATCAGTGGTTAGCAACACGATTGACGTAGGCATCGTCGATCATAGGACTTGGATTACACGTATCAGCGAGTCCTTATTTTCGTACCTCAGATCTCTGATCGAAGCAGTATCATAATTTCTTATTCCTACTAAAAACGTTTGGACGGCACCGAACTCGAACTTTACTTACGGATTCCATCCAACATCAGCATAGTTGAGGAAAAGAATTCCTGCTCGAGATACAGTGGCTGGAGTAGCTGTCTTCAAATGTCCAATTTCAAACAAAAGCCTCATTGATGGGGTGAGAGGCACACGCTCATTGCTTGCAAGAGTGAGCACCTATAAGAGGCGAGAAAATGGAAATCAATGCCAAGGTAGGAATAGGGTATCTGTACAACAGTAAATAAAGAAAGTACTGGGTAGTGCTATGTCTATAAGCAGAAGAGGAAATCGAGATATAACGTCTGAGACAGTTACATCAATAGCTGATTCGTGAGCAACTCGATAATACAATGCGAGACATATAATGGGAAACAGTGGGTTACCTTGTTATCATCCATAACAGTGTTCAAAGATTCGATCCACATCGGATCAATGTCTCCATCAAGAACAATCCACTTTGGATTATCGTTGTTAATGTTAGCAAGATCACGCATAATATTTGAAAACAGTCCTGGCATGAAAAATGGAAGTATCTATTAAACAAAATTCAAACAGAGGTTTCACATTCATCCATGCGGGATAGTACTTTAAAAGAAGAATAAAAGAGTAATAAAAATAGATTGAAATATGTCAAAACCCAGTTACTGTAGAGGAGAACCGTTCCTTGGTAATAAGTTGTAACAACAAATACACTGGTCAATCATTTCAATTTCAAATCAATTTGTTAAGGGAACTTTTAACAGTTTAAGACATTGTAATCTCAAGTAAAACAAGAACGTATCAGAAACAACAAAGTAGTTTCAGCTTCTAAGATTATAAATTGAACAAAAAAATGTTTGACTTTCATAGAAAGAGATACCAGTTCAAACACTGAAAGAGGATTTTGAATACAGATAGAAAAAATTGTACCGTCTCTCCACTCTCTTGTAGATGGATTGATAAACCCAAATAGCTCATCATTGGTTACTGCTTTGGGGTTGATGTCATGCAAGTAGGGCTTCTTCTTCATGTTGAAATAAGCCTTGTTCAATGTCTTGATAACCTAGCACATTGAAAGGAAGGTGATTAAATAAGGATGATATATGCAAAAGAGCAGAGAAGGAGCTAGCACCCAAAATGCAATAGGATCAGGTCACAAACTATGACAGAGACTTCAACTTTATCCAATAACATTATCGTCGAATTCTTAACTAAGGTACTGGTTCCTTATAAATAACACTAGGCTAGGAAAAATAGAGAGTGCACTTACTTGTGTCTTGCCTGTGCCAGGTGCTCCAATAACAAAGACAGAATGCCTCACTTCAAGCAACTCTTGCAATTGAACGACTTTCAAAACAAAACTATCCTCCGGCTGGAGTTTCAAATCCTAGAAGATAGAATTCGTTGTAATAACAAGTGCAATTCGCCAATGAGCAATTGTTTAACAAGCTAATAATTATAACCTGTAAAATAATAAGTAAGTTTGATAGAGCATTTCATACTGAATACAAATGCTTAGAATCAAGTACGACTTACTAAAGCAGACTTCTTGACAGTTGCTTCGAAGTCAAGATCACGTTTTCTTGGCACATCCATTGCAGGGAAGAGGTCGCCGATCAAACCCATGAAAACAGGTAAATCATCAGTGACAATTTTTGGAATGTTGAAGTCACGAAGTGCTCGCATCAAGACTTGCTCCTCCGGGCGGTTTCTGTCACTTCTTTTAAGTGAGCCAGCAACAACAAGAACAGATTTTATAGCACGCAGACCCCAATCGTAATGATCCTGGAGAATAACAGAACAAGCTCACTCGTAAATGAAAACTAGCATCTAAGAAATATATATACAGTACACGATAATGGCTCTCAAAGGGAGAAGAAGGACTAATGAGTGATGTAGTAACTTACTTGACGTTACCGGATAAATTTATAAATACATGCATATTTTTAACATTCATATAACTGGTAGACGGAGCATAAACAAAGGCAATATAAGTGTAGATAGTTTGCCGTCTAACAATCCTTGTGAAACAGTAGGATGTAAGGATGTAGGGAAAACGATGCACTTGATACAAGTAATCTTTCCAAAAATCGTAGCTGCCAGAAATTTAAATTAGCAAGCTGCACTCTGATTCTTCCTACCTGTTTCGACAAGAGCTCCTTGCACAGGGTATAGAGAGTGATGAACTTTCGAGCGAGAAGCCTAGCTTCAACGAAACCTTCAGCGACCAACATAATTTCGCAAATGAGCTCAAAGTCTGGAACAACCATTGCACAAGGCCTAGTAAAAAATACAGAGAGACCTTAAAAAACATTTCCCCGTCAGCTAATGTGTAGCAACGTTGAAAAAATGCGTTGTGAAAAAAATCCATTGTGTAGCCAACTATAATGAAGATATTAATATCGAACAGGTAAATTTTGCCATTGAATGTAATCAGAGTCACAAGTATATATACAGAACTGTTTTCTTGATATATATCTTGAGTCAAATGTTATGCTAATAATTTCAATATCGTACTTTGGAACGAAACTCTAAAAGATTAAACAGAGCACTCTTTGATTGATGTTATAATCTTAACACATAATTTTGGACATACATGATGGGCAAAGAGAAACAGTCGAGAATTACCTTATAAAAACAATACGTATTTGCATGTGAACATAAAATTCATCAAATAGGAAAACTTTTATTGTAAAAATCATTTATGAAGCTAACCTGAACAAAGACTTCAGGTTCTCTGGTAGCTCGGTTCTTCCAGCATAACCCGGGTTCATCGTGATGAAAATTCCAACAGTTGGAATGATGGAGATTTCAACACCCTGGAAAATGAACCTGCTTTTCTTGTCGCGTATAGCATCTTGTACTGACTTGACCTGTACGGCTATCACAGACAGCACTTCAATTGATATTCTGTTAAATTCATCAAAACAACCCCACGCTCCTGTTTGCGCTAATCCTTTGTAGATGTTTCCACAACTCTAATTGTGAAGAGAAAACAATAAATTACAAAAGACAAAACTTCACATGCCAAATAGACAAAATACTTCGAAGAAAATTCCAAAAACTTTTTGAATATTGAAACAAGAGAAATATAACATACAGTGGACAAGTCTAAAGCTTTTATGGAAAATTGAATTTGCTTTCAAAAAGCGGGTGTTTAGAGATAGAGATCTAGAGGAAATTGAACACCCTATAATACCGAATAAATCAAGGGTAGCGATCTGGCTCCATAAGTTTAGATAGTTAGTGCACCTTGAAATTCTACATATTTTTGAATAAGGAGGCTTAACTCGTAAGATCCATACTTGAAAGAACGAGGGTTAGAATTTGGACAGTGATTGAGCCTAACCTTGTAATCCATCTGTTCAGAGCAGTTGAAGACGTATACCATAATTCCCAAGGCTCTCCCAAGATCCTTTGTTGTCTCTGTTTTGCCAGTACCAGCTGGTCCTGCCGGAGCTCCACTCATTGTCAAGTGAAGCGACTGTGTGAGTGTTATGTAGCATCTGTGGAACACAAAATAAGTTGATAGTTAAAAACTGGCCAATAAAAACAATTTGAAGAGTAAAGAAATATGTTCACCCTTTATAAAGCAAGTAAGCCACACTTTCGAAACTTCACTGTCATATGCATGATTAATGTACTGTATTTTGGGACAGCAGTCAAAATTCATTTGATTTCAAGGAACAATCTCTTGAATTTTCCATCCAGAACGTCAACTATATTTAAAAACAGAATTTCTAAGACTTTTGTAAACAATTTCATTATCCATCAATCAGTTCTAAAGCAAACTCAAATTCATTTAGATTGTCTCTACGTGATTTTAAAAAGCTGTTTCATTAAGGAAGGAAGGTTTTAATACTTAAAGGAGAAACGAAGAAACGCAACAGGAGTGATGAGAGTACAACAGAGATGAGGAGTAAGTCTGTAAAATAAAAATCACCTGTCAGTCAAAGGAGTGATGACAAGGCGAGGTGTATTCCCCAAGTACTCGTATGAATACTTGAACTGGGCATCACATATATTGGCAAAACACTCAGCCTGGTTGTCATCCCACCGATGTCTGAGCTGGCTCAGCCACAAAAACGCCTGAGCATTCTCAACCTTCTGCGATATTAGTTTAGCAACCACATCACGGGCATGCACATCAATTGTGCAGATGGTCATGATTTTTTGTCGGTCTCCTTTCGAAAGATCACCAATCAGCATGTTGATGAGAGCTGTTAGTTGCAGAATCTAGACAAAGAAGAGAACACAAAGCATGGTTAGGAATGGAACGAAATCTTCCAAAGGTAAACTTTTTACTGGATAGCAAAGATTTGTTTTTTTACAAATGCACCAGTAAATTAGCAAAAACACTTATGAGACTGTTAACAGTCTGTTACTTAAACATGTCAACATCTGGATAAATCTAAAAGTCCCCTAACAATAACTTCATTTGCAACAGTTTATAATTAGGCTGCACTATAAAGGAAGGTTTAGCAATCAACAGTCTCACAAAGCAGATATTGTACCTGTTTTCTATTGTATTCCTTTAGAGCACTCTCGTACCCCTCTTCAAGTCGATTGAAGGCAATGTTGACTTCTGTTGTCCACCAAATTTGTGTTCCGCACAGTGCAACCTACAACGTAGATATATAAAGTAAGTAAGCATTTAAAGGAAACAAACCTTTGCGAAACTCCCCCCGGCAGCTAAGACAGACACACTTGGAGATGCGACAATTGAAAATAGGATAGGATTTCAATAGCAGAAATCAAACATACCTGGGCAGGAAAGTCAAATAGCCATTGGTCCCTTGGTTTCTCTTCATACGAAACAACTGCTTCGGACAGCTCGTGTCTGATAGTGCTTCGCATTGTATCAAGAACTCTGTTTAGCCAGACCTCAACCTGAGAAGAGCAGTATTAAATATACTTAATAATAGGTGCTTGCTGAACAATAGCAAGGTATCTAGACTGGAAGGCCACAAGATTACGTCTAAAAACAGTTTTGCTAAAATAGTGTAAACATGAAAATATTTGTATGCTTGGAATAACAATGAAAAATTGCTTTATTCTTTCAGGCGACCAGATACTTCAAGTTTGAATGTTGAAGCCAGAATCATGGCACGCCTTCGAAAATCAAACAACGCTTGGGAAATCAAGAATCGTAAGCACAAACCATCCTTGACAAAAGTGGATCTCGATGGTTCAATTAAATGTAATGCGAGTTGTAATGAATCTCTCACCTGACCATTGCAATCACACGCCTGATCAAAAGCCACATACTCTCCTTCCTTACTGAACATTCCAATTGCTTCCTTTGTTGGCGTTCCATCTTCTCCGTCGGTGAATTTCAAATTTGCCACATTGTCAAAGAGTTTTGCCATATGACGGCATACCTGGGGTTGAGCGAAGAACCAGATTTAACGTGACTTAGAGAACATAAAATGACACATAGAATCGTTGATTGAAAAATTTGGGCCTTTTCACGGATTTACATTATATATATATCCAAAAGAGGGAAAGGGAGAGAGAGATATCCTCCTATTGATAGCCAAGATCGACTTAGCAATCAGTCAAGTATTAACAGCAACAACGGCGAAATACTGTCCAAAAGATAGTAAGTGATGGATACAAAAACCAAAATACTGCTCTCCTCTCATACTTCTCCAACCACAACCAAACCTTTACCTGAGTATCTGTCACCAGTAGAACCCTAAGGTAACGCATGCAACTCCTCTAGTATGTCACCATGCAAAAGTTTAAAGCGAAAGACAAATTACCTCAACTGGTTGGTTTCCTTTGGAAAGGATATCAAGCAGATCTGCTGCAGACACGAAATAGAAACGTGGAAATGCGAGCCGCTTTGTTTCCAAATACTCGGCCAATGCTTTCTCACACAATGCCAGTCTGAAAGGATAAGACCCCACACATATCTACAATCGCATTACAGAAACCAAAAATCAATTTAAAATAACAACAGGATTTTTTCAGGTGTAAAAAGAGTGTCATATAAAATTTAAATCGATTGCTTTCCTTGGGCACTCTTTGGCATATAATTTCCTACAAATTTCTGAAATTGGAAACCTAACTTCAGAGGTTAAGACAACACTGTGATGCAAGGATAAAGAATAAAAAAGAATTGTACTTTCAAATGTCTTCTTTTGCATAATTCGGTGTCACAAAATACAAGCTCTGATGATTCTAACGAGTTAAAGAAAATAAAAGATTTAAAGCCGAGAGTGTCAGATTGACACAGTATACCTCTGAAAAAAATTTACAATAGTACAAAGAAACTATACCTCTTTTGTATGTCTTCTAATTCTTCATAAAGACCAGGCTTGCTGCAGCAAACTACGACATTTGGTGTCTTTTCGGCTTCACCCATCAGGGCCTGTTAAGATGGAAATCAAACAAAGCTATAAATGACAGCTACAGATACAGCAGTGATCGATAAACAAATATTTGGTTGTGTTATGTCACGAAAAGGTAAACCTAAGTATCAAGCAGTGGAGATACAAATTCATTGATGTGAATGTTTGAAGGAAAATTGGAAACTCTTAAAAAGATGACTTTGTGCAATATTTTGATCTCCTATTGTAAGCACAGCTATGGGTTCATTTTGAGATAAAAGTTTGAAACATGTCTTTCTGCATTTATTGATCTTTATGAGAACTTAAAATCAGAGAATCATTATAATTAGCTGTGCAAGAAGGTTTAACGATAAAAAACATGAATTATGCAAGTGCAGCAAGCAAGAGAATTCCTTTTAAATAAGACAAATGAATCAATATGTACGTTTAGGACAGACCTTGAAATCAGAGTCGATTCCATCGAATCTTGCAGAATCCTCGGGCAATTGGTTGCGAATGTCTTCTGATCCGATAAAAATACTTTCCAAATGTGACCAAGTTCTTTGCACTTCAAGCCAGATTCCAATGACTGAGTCAGCAGTTGATAATTTCTTTTGCCAAGAAGAAACCTCTTCGAGGAAATGTGCAATGTATTTTGATGTGATCAGGTTTTGCAGTTGGACCTGTGTACAAAAATAAAAGTTTACACCGTAACGAAAATAAACATTATTTATGTAGACCACGGAGTAATGTGTGAATTGACTTAATCAACAATCCAAGAAAAGAAAGGAAACCTGCGTAACGGTGAGTAAAAGTAAGTTACTGCCCTTGTAATAAGGTTTCCTTTATTCGAAGGATACTTGTACAAAGCTCTGGTCGCAAGGAAGAAATTGTACCACAAACTTGATTGTTTTGTTGCATGGGGGTGTCTGTCATTGAAAGTATTCATTTACGGAAGGTTCGCCAGGCACAAGTTGCCTGATGATCGCATTAAGCGTGAAACTCAGAGTATCACATTGGAATGGTCTTGTTCTATAAACCAAATAGCGTAAATATGTAGCAGATGGCTGCTACGTCTTGCAATACTGAATTGCTGATTCTGATGAAATTCACCCGTACTGAAAGCCATACCTGGAATTCTCATATGTTCCAAAATGAGCCAATTTCGCATCATTGAAGAAAGCTTTTATAGAGTTGTTGAGTGGATATGAAATATGCAACCTACCTGGTTGTCTTCAAGTGTCTCAATCAACTCCTCATTTGCTTTGACCATCGGTGTTTTTGTGCCAAGATGTGGCTCATACTCAAATTCCATTGTCGACCAAGTGACATTCAATTCGTTGAGAACCTTTTCCATTCCAAGTTCCTTGGTTGCTTTGTCAACAATGTTCCTTACATCGTCTTCAAATTCGTGCAGATTAAGGGCTAGCAGGTCTGCCAGCGATGTTTCTTCGTTCATCAAGAAAGTTACCTAAGAAGGTCGATGGAAATGATGCAGTTATATGAATACATAAGAATAGAAGACAGAAGCAAGCAAACGGAACGGAGAGAACCATCTAAACATACTACATTTCCCGTTAAAGACCTACAATGCTAGACAGATGCTATTAAGATTCCGCCCCCCTCCCTTGTTTTAAGAGCTCGGTCAAAATTTAAAGCTTTGATAAAATTATCGAATTACCTTATTGACTAGGCTGAGAATTATCAAAAATATCTTACGTTTTCTGAGCTTACAGTAGCCATATAACATATAAGCTTCAACAACATAGACTGTTTTATCCCCCCTTCGGTTGGAAATATGATACCAAGTATTATCTATGGGAAACTGCGGGGTCTCTTGAAATCGTTGTTTCGCAATAAGAAGCAATGTATTGGTATTTCAACAAAACAGCTACAGCAAAAAGTGCAAGACAAACCTTGGTGGCAACCATAAGTTGTTCCCAATGCCTCTCTCTAATGGCAGGGTTCTGCAGTTCTCCCACTGCTCTTAAAGACGTGACCATGTTCTTCACAGTTGAATCAAGTCCTGTGAATGCATCCCAAGCTCGCATCTCCTTGTCGAGTGATCTGATGTCCTTGACGAATTTCTTGCACTCCATCTCCATAGTCTCGACATTGATATCCTTCCAAAGGGTCTTCTTCCAATCATCGATGCTTCCAACCACAAGATAGATCATATCCCAAAGTGCCTTAAGCATGCACACCTCTTTTCTGCACGCCTTCAGCTGCTTGTATTCTGGCATGTTCACCTCAAACAAACTTGCTGATTCCGCGATTTCGCCCATTTCTTTTTCCATCTTACGTATCTCTGAGTTCCACTGCAAAGAAAAGGAGAAAAACAAGATGCTAAAATTCAGTTAAATATAAGCACCTAAATTGTTATTCTTTTAAAATATGAATAGAGAAAAACTTCTCAGCTCAAAACTGGTCATTAATCTATTAATCAAGTTGTAGTTTTTTTCAGGAATTAACTACGTTAATCATTATTTACAATCATTAAAAGAATAAAGTTTTTGACATAATTAATGTTGAAAAAATAGACAACAAAAGCCTACCTTGTCGATGTTGGAGTATGGATTTTCAGAACTGAACATAAACGGAGCTGTCTTGCGGAATTCTTCTCTAAATTCGTGCTGCCTTACCTAAGAAAAAAATTATTTTTGTAAAAAAACGATCACGTAAACTTGAAAAAGCGTTGCAATACGTTTCGAAGTAGAAACTACAGGCAAAGAAAAATGATTTGGGATTTTACGTACATCAAAGCTGGCGCATTTTCGACGGATTATAGAAACCTCTGTTGCTTGCAGTGGGGCAACTTGTTGTTTGACTGTGACTGCTATCTTTTTCGTGTTGTTCCATTTCTCTGGCAATTCCTGCAAAATGAAAATTCAATAGAACTGTAGGCAAAGAAAAGATGCTCTGAAAATAAAGCTACAACTGTTGAATTAACCTGAGATGAGGCAACTTTTAAAGTGCAACAAAATTCAAGTTTTTAAAGATCTATTTAGAAATTTCACAGATGATTTATTGTTCAGTAGTTTATCAATTGTCAGGGTTTGAAATAATCAGATTCATTGCCAAGTTTAAAGTAGAAAACATGTGTCTAAGAAAGAAATTTTACTCGTGCAAAGGGTAACTAGTAAATTCCAAAACATTAAACATTGTGCAAGCCAAAGAAACATTTAGGACACGGAGAAGCTATGTTAATCGAGGAGTGTTCTGGTCCTTTCTCTCGACGTGACCACACCTCGTGATTCCTTTGCCTGGAATTACAGAGAGGTGGCGACTCTCCTCACTCTGGGTGAAAGTTAAGTCATGCCAGGGACTCGAACCACGGACTCTTGGGTCTGTAGTCAGCGCCTTTAGCAACTGAGCCATCCTCACACCTAAATTTGTACCATCTTCATAAAACAGCAGAAGAGAAAAACCTACTTGCAAAAGTGCATGGGTGTCTTCTGACATTTCTTGGTCATAGCTTTTCAGCAGTTCAATCGTGTGCTTGAGCGGTTCGAACATGGCATCAGTTGTGCTAGTTCGGTCTTTTACTGCCATTAAATGTCCCATGACGTCAACTAATCCATTGTAATCACCTTCTTCAACCTCTTTGGTCAAGCCAACATCAGTAACTTTGATGAATTCAGCAAGGTCGTTTAAGCTTAACAGAGAAACATAATACCAATTAGTACTGCAGTGCAAAATTCAATATCACTGACATCTTGATTTTCAGGTTCACAGGCTTGAAGCACCGGTCATAACATCGGAAATGAGGGTCAGAATAGTCATATTTACACTTTTGCTGTTTTAATATTGAATAAGATAAAAAAACTTTTAAGTCATCAAATTAGCAAAATGATCAAAAGGGTCTAAAGTTCAAGAATAGAAGATGCTTTGCTCGATAGATATATAACAGGGGTAATGTTCATATTATACCCGGTTGCTAGATATGTTAAGGATAAGAAGTAGAAAACAAATTAATTGCCAACTCTAGTTTTCATTTCATTAACCGTTTCTAAGGCAATAGCTAAAGTTGGGGTAGGACGACCTCTACAAAGCTTATGGATCAAAGGCCTTCAAAAGGATTCTAGCAAAAGGTATAAGAAAAAGTAAAAAATCAGGTTCATTACATCTGTCATATCCAAAGAGATTCAAACCACTTTTTTAGCAAAAGCCCGGGAGGGGGTTGCTAGGCCTCTGTATCCCCCAAAGGCAATTTAAGTTTTAGGAAATACAACATACCTGTTCGTCACATGATCGATCAAGTGTTGCTTGAACATAAAGCTCCATCTTTTCACTATATTCAGCAGTGCTTGCTTAAAAGGCTTGGCATCAACTCTAAACCAGTCGTCGAAAATCTTCAGCCCATCGATATCTTCAACTTCGGAGTAGATTTTCTCGTACGTATCGATCTAAGTCGAGAATACGTGCCATTATGGATTCTGCTATGATTTGTTATCTGTCATTGGCATTAAATAGGTACAAGTATTTGCAAGAATGATAGAGAAATGGTTCGTAATATGTCTGAAGAAACTCAAGTAACATGACTGTTTAGAATAACAAAGCAGTTAATAAGTTGCTACAGATCATTTGGACTTAAATAAGACTAGTCCATCGATAATAACAACAAATTCTGTGCCAAGTTACCTGTTCCTTGAATTGCTCCAGTGTAGGTGGGTTTTCTGGGACACCCTCATCAGCATGCATTTCAATTTCCTCAGCAGTCAAGACGTGATTGTAAAGCAAAAACTGTCTCATAAATTCCTGCCTGTCATCCACCCACAAGTATTCGTATGTGCTGAACGAGTTTCTGTATTCATTGACTTTGTTCATAATGCTACTGACTCTCTCCATCAGCTCTTGCTTTATATCAGACAGCTCGTACATTTCTTCCATATCAGGCTGCAAAGAAGATAAAGAAGATAATACAAGCCATGGTTGTTTTCATGGTTTAAGACTTCTTGTATCAATACTGAATCGTCAAAATCAGCAAGAATTAAGACTTTGGATATGTCGTAGCCTTAAGGGTACTATAAACTTCCTAGTTTGTATTGCTGCTCTCTTTAGCTAAAACCCTTCGTCGGTACGGGGATAAAACCACGGGAGAAGGATCTTTTAGTAAAACCTAAAACAAACAGTTTAGAAACCTAATTGCAGAAAATAAGCAGTAAGTCTAAATGGAATTTCCGAGTTGATTCTACGGAGGACTAGGCCGAATATTTCAATGAAATACTAAAATCGATGATCAAGCTGCTTTGCCATGTTTTTGTAGGTACTGAGTTTCTCTTGGCCATGAACATAGACTGTAATGAACATAGACTATGAACATGTACTGTAATCAGCTGTTACCTGGTAGTGTTCATGGCCATTATGAGCTGCAAGTCTCATAACAAGCGAAGATTGCTGATATACATCCACGATAATCCCGTCGATTAGGTCATAAAAGCCGTTTTGCACATTGTAGTCAAGGGATGGAACGAACACCATATCTGGGGCTTGAAGCTCAAGTCTCGCCTCAAACAGTGGGCATACTTGATTCTTTGAGTCAGTGTTGTCAAGGAGGTAGTTCAAACTGCAGCTTATGCAGTGGAAGAAGCCCTCAACCACCATGTCATCCAAATACTCAACGTACGCCTTCCAATGTTCAGATTCTTCGCTGCTTTTGAAACATGACACGTTATCAGCCACCAAAGAATGAATCTTTTCGCCTGCATCTTTAATGAGGTCGTATCTTCGCTTTTGATACTGATCTCTCTCCTTAAAGGCAAGTTAAATTTTCTCATATACATCTTTAAAGTAAACTAACCCTGGTGCAGTCGCTAGATAAATGTTATCAAACAAAATATAAGCTAAAGTTCAAGGTGAAATGTAGCAAGAGTGACTATACTTAGTGCGAGCAATCAGCTTAGGAAGTATTGAAATTTGCACACTGACTACGCGTTGCTGACAACTTATGATAAGAAGCTGGCAAAACATTACGCTTCTATACGACTACAAGAATTCTTCACCATTTTGCAATTTAAACTGCAATTTTTGATACATTATTGCATTAGCAATTGATACAACGAAAGCTTTGAAATAAAGAACTGAATTGAAGAATAGAGAATTGATTAGTTCATAACAATTGGGTCGAATTGAATTTTTCCAATTTTTTTGTAAGAGACAAATAAACTTGAACAGAAGTCATTCATTAAACGAGTGCTCGAAACGCCAAATTTACCTCAAGATTAAGCAAGAGTTCTTTCTTCCCATCTTTTCTTTCATACAATGGGGTCTCTGTCCACTTGTTCATGAGATTGTTCATAGATTCAACGTTGTTTTTAGCCTGTCTCACGCGCTTCTCCAAATCATATACCATGTCTCTGGTTTTCTCAATGTATTCCCAAACTCCTAATGAAAAACGACGATCATGCATAAAAAATCTCTCAAGGAATTAAGAAACAGTAACGAGATTTGGTTTTAACAGGGCTTGGGGTTTCAAAGGCAGGGTCAGATTCACAAACTGCAGAAAGAATGGAGAAAGGAGAACGGTAATCAAGTTGCTACACGTGAGACTCAGTGTAGGGACACAATCCAAAATTATGCATTTTAAATAGCATAGAAAACTTTCTGTTTAAAAGCTATAGATGAGAAAGTAAAGGATGCATGATTCATTGCTATTTGAATATGGTCTACATGGATTTTCGCAATACAGATGAAACCGAGCAATAAAATATCCGTTAGTCCACAGCTAGAGTAATCTTCATGCTTAATGGCTATTTAAACTTTATCTTTTAAATCATGCTTTACTACAAGATGAGCAACGCATGGTACGAAACAAAGGAAAAGTAAAATATACCTGACGAGTTCCATGTCAAGCTTTTCTCTGCTTGCTCTAGCTGTTGGTCGATCTCTTTCAACTGATTGTCGATTAACGGATATTCGACTTCGATTATTGTCTCTCTTATTTGGTTATACCAGGCGACAGTTAGATCCAAATTGGCGCAGTATTTGTGGAACTCCTCGTTGCGCGAATAAACAGTTTTTGCACTGTCGGGTATTGATTCCATCGATTCGCTGTCGGTAGTTTCCAAGTATTTAACCTCTCTTAGAATTGCAACAAGCTGCAAGGAAGGCATTAAGCAATTTAAAAACGAAAATCTAAGTTCCACGCACGAAAAAAATAAATCCTTTCTCTTACCCTGCTAATACAATACAATCTTAGCCTAAAGAAATTAGGAATAATATTTATGAAAATTTCTTCACACAATTTTCAAAATTACACCTAAGTGCCGAAAAGGCTTGTTGTAAGCCAAGTATTAATATGAGATAAAGATATGAGATATGAGTTAAAGGGACCGCTTTAAAAAAAATTTGCTGACCAATTATCGAGTGACAGTTGGTTAGGCTTGTCTAGTGATGAGCGTGAACCTCAACAACAGCGGTATAAATCCCTAAGATTGACCAGAGTTTGTGAGTTTTTCATTTATACAACAAGTGGTCTTGAAGTTTCTTATAACAAGAAAAGATCTGACGACTGCTCGATAAAATCAGCTTTTCAGTGTTCAAAAATCTACCTAATACTGCTAGGTAGAAAGAAACGGGGATATAAAACATTAGATCTTACCTGAGGATCAAAATTAACAGATATCAGCTGTGTATTAGGATCCCTTGATATGAGTGGTTTATCCAAGTTCGCTTGAGAAACATTGCTGACTCCGCCAGTCCATTGACTGTATATCTTATCTTCATACCTAAGATTAGATGTCAAAAAATGCACAAAATAATTCGAGGTTTCAACCGAACATCGTGTTTATGCATAAATGTATGTCCAGAAAGCTATCTATACGGCTAATAAATATATACCTTAAAGAACGTGTTTATAAAGAACGTAAATAAATGCAAGCATTTGATGAAAAATTTTAAAACTAACCTTGACAGCAAGTTGTTCATCTCATCATACTTAGTGAAGATGACTTTGGCCTCTTCCGAACCCAACGAGCTGTAAAATACGCGGTACATAAGCAATATAATTAACATATAATTATATGTCATAGTAATTATCATTTGTAATTAGCTTTGTAATTATATCATAACATTGGTATCAAGAATATAGAAACAAAGTTAGCAAAGGCCTGAATGTAAGCAGAACTTTAAATTCAGAAAGAAACCAAGCAAAAGGTGATAGCAGTTACTGATGGGAAATTTTTTGCTCATCAGCAAAATTGCAGACTAGCTCTGACCCATATTGGTCAGAGTTAGAAACACTACAGGTTACGTAGGGATCTTAAAAACATGAAAATCAAACCTTTGGCTGAAGGATAACTTCAAATTGAAGAGTGGAGCTTTAAGGCGATTACGTAGTTCTTGTGCCCATCGCAAAGCACCTGCAACCGATGGCATGTTCTTGTTGACAGGGCCTGAGCTTTTTTCATCTTCAACACCTGTGTGCTCATCAAAAATTTTCTTGACCTCATCAAGGTCTACTTCAATCATTCGCAGCAAGCAAGGATATCTTGATTTGAAGTCCTCGTGGATAAGAGGTCTCTCAAGCAAGGAGCCAAAAATATCTACCATCTACAACAAGCATAAAGTAATCCAATTAAATCAGGTTGGAGAAATGTAAAACATTGTTACAATATAAAATTGATTTAACAATATAAACATATTTTACTTATAAGTATTTCAACCTTGTTAGAAAATCTTTTAACTTGTTTTTCGAAAACAACGTTAACAAGCGTGTTTAATCTCATTGGTAAAGTTAAGTAGTCAAAATGATATAGTGTACAAGAGAGAGTGTACTCTACCAGAGATAACGCATATCTGACCAGACATGTAGCATACCTTGAAAGCTGATTCCACACCAGAGCAATCGTCGAAGGCTTGACAAATGATTGCAGCCAGTCTTCTGTCCAGATCGTTGATTTTCAATTTGAATTCAACATAATCTTCAACGAAAGCCTAGGAAAGAAAAATATAAACATTAGTTAAAAATATAACTTATACACAAAAAATATACAAGGAAAATGTGTTTTTCGTTAGTTTATCAGTTACTATCGAGGAAAGGACTGCGTCAGAATTAGCAACTCTGTTGCTGGAGAATTGTGTATTTTGTTGATCGTACTTTAGTCAACGTTGGATGGATAATTTACATGAAATCAAACTGTTTTATTCATGAGCCTGTAGCATACACCCTTGAAACAACTTCAATTACATCAATGAACTGCTTAATTACTGTGGCTTTGTTGATTTAAAGAGGTAAGTAAGTTAGCAGTGTAGCAATTCCTTTTTTGTCAGTTTTAGTATTTATTGTTGAGTGCAATCATTTAACTGAAAATCGCAAGATTCTGTCAAAAATTATCTGTGTGATGCTGTATGGTCACTTTTCTATTAAGAATATGCATATGAAAATATGCAACAGTAAAAAAATAAAGGGTGAAGAAATCAGGTCAAGCAGAAGATCCACACATAGGAGAAGTGAGGGTTAGAGAGATGCAAAAACAAAACAAACAGTGAAGCTTTGATAAAAATTAGCAAACCTTTTCAAGTGGGTTCAGTGTATCATAGGTCCTATTTGAAAACACAGCAACGGCCTCTGTGAATTCATCAAACACTTGCACGACATCATGACTCAATGCCTTTCCTTTGACACCACCAATCTCAACTTTTTCTAGCTTACTGAATTCTAGAGATGTCTCGAACAGGTCCTGGACGATTGAAAAATCAAACAAAATGAATGATAAGAAATATAAGCAGCTTAACAGTAGACAGCAAAAACAGTGTAACTTGTTGTCTAACGCTTCAAAACTTACTTTTAACAGATAATTAATATTCTTTGCAAATTTCTGACAGAAGTTATGAAATAGTGCTGTTGGTACCAAACGAGTGGCTTTGGAACAGTATTACTGCTTGGCAAGTTAAGTATCACAACATGCTTTCTTGGTAATACCTGCAAATTTCCAAGAATCGTTCTCTAAAACACAACTAGCTAAAAGGAAATTATGTCAACCTTAATGGAATCCAGCCAGTCAACAAAAATCTTCAAAATGTATTTGTTTTCATACTAATTTACTATTAATACTGAAGGGGCACTATAAAAAGATATAAATCGCAGATTACCACATAATGCACCTACCTCAACCAGTTCAACCCTTTTGATAAACTGATCAAACCTTGTGAAGACCAAATCATTTGAAAACTCCCACTTTTTCACAGGCTCATCATTCTTGAAAAATTTATCAATTGAGTTTCGAGTGTTCTCAAACTGTGCTTTATATTCACAAAGAACACCAAGGCAACATTTGATTTTCTCCATCGCTTCTTCTGGCTCGTTTTTGAATATCTCAAATGGATCCAAGTATGTCCTTGCCTATTATAAAGAAGAAGTAAGAAGTTTAAATAAGAAGGAGATAAGTTGCCAATGCTACTTTCCTCACAGGACACTCTCAGGAAAAAACACTAACAAGTTAAACTGCTTTTAGTTTTTAACTGCATAGTCTTCAATCCTTTTTTCAATTAAAAAAAACGCTCAAAAGCTAATGCATAACCAATTGGATTAACAAAATAATTCATTGGCCCATTCATTCAAATTAGAGAGAAAAAACTTGGGTGAGAAAATCCAATTTTTAACCTTGTCTCAGTACAGAAGCTGGATAGAGGTAGTGTGTTCCAATTTCACTCAATTCTAGGATTTTGGCTGTTATGGATAATTCTAAAAGTCACAATTTCAGTATATTACTTATATGTTATTACTATTCATTAACCTTACCAGTTCAATGAGAAAGTTTCCAATCTCTTGCAAGAGAACAATTATTCTTCCAGGATGGCGATAATATTTTGAGTTGCTCCATAGCAGGCCAATGACATGAAAGAGTGGTGCCATGAGGACTTTGATCTCAGGGAAATCTAGTTGCTCAAAATCTTCAAAGTGTTTTCTCAGTGGCTTCAAATGAGTGCTTATGTCATAAGCTTCATCTAGGGCTGTACAAGATAATACATCACATACAAAATGTTACATGTAAAAAATATACCCCAAAAAGGCCCTATATCATTGGTGGTGACTTACAAAAATTCAGAAAATTCTTCAAATCAAAATGTCTTATTTTGAGGTCTTTAGAAATGACTGATTCAGGCATGCAAGAAATGATAAAATAATTCCCGGCAATAAGCAGACCACTACCTCAAATTTTATCTCATCCAATTGACTGAACATTTTTGGGTTTGCAATGGATGAAGCAGATTCACTAGAATTTATGGTATATAAAAATCAAGCATGCTTTTTAATAGTAAATTAAACTGCACAGTAATAAATGCATGAAGCAAGGAATTATAGCCAAGCAACAACTTGAGAGTCAGTCAATCCCCCTTCATTTCCAAATGAATATGTGCCCATATATTTCCAATGTCAAGGATAATGTAACAGAGCAGTATTCACTGCCAGGCTTGCTGAATTTTCATAATTAAGTTATCTCTGATTACATAAACACCCCTACTTACCAGATACAACATCTTTGAACATTTTTTTGAATGCTGGAAAGTAACTACTTTGTGATTTTTCAAGAAGCAGTGCCATTTTTCTCACTTTTTTGTCTCGCAGCTGCAAAGAAAAAAGGCAATTACTGGCTATATTTAGTGAAATGATATTTCATACAATGTTCTGTGTCCAAGAACATTAAGCAACAAAAAATTGCAGTAGGTGAAATACAATTTTTTGAATAAGACATTTTGTGCAACAATGGAAAAGAAAATCCTAGTCAAATAATCCTTGGGAACTGCAGCCATTTAAGAAAGCATGGGAAAGCAAACACATAGCATACTGAATTACATTTTGTCTGACACCCTTTAAAGTACAAACATCTGACAATGATTAAAGGCTATCAAAAATTCATACCCAGACACAGATCAAAAGTAACATGAGAAAAATAATAGTGTGTTTGATGGTTTCCTTGTTTATCAACAATTGGTGATAAAGCATGCTGCCTTGCTCTCCTGTGCTACTTTCAAAGAATCTAATCATCTAAAATGGCAGTTATATATCTTTGAGGCACCACAGCACTATCTAAATGTGGAAACAATTTAGAATCAAAGATAACAAAATTATTGACAAAATACCTGCTGAAATATGCATTCAAGATTTGTTGCTCGAGCATTCCAGAAGTCAATCTCAACAAAAGGGATGGGATTCAATCCTTCCAAAAGTGGTTGAGCCGAATCTCTTTTCAGAACTGTCTGTATCTGATGGGCCCAGTCAATGATAACTGACTCAACAGCATGAAGTAAAGCTCTGTCTACAACCTCATCACTGAAATGCAAAACAATATGTACAGATCATTCCAATTCAAAAGAGACATTCTTGTATCCCATTGCCTCTGAATGGTTTTATATTTTGTGTAACTTTAATGTTATATTTTTGGGCAACACAAGAATGTGACAAAATTTCTGCATATGGTTTCTAAGAGGTATGGGGTTCCATTTTCACATTTCTGTGTCACTTTGACATGAAAAGGATTATATGCACCACATAATATAAAAATTAAAAGAAGAATAGGTGAACTTCAGAGACAATGAACTAGACATGCCCCCCTCACCCCCTAAGATTTTACAAGTGCCCTCTGAGGGAGAATAAGTGTCCCTTTAAGGTTAAAATTTTCAGTGTCAACTTTGCCAAAACACTGATGACTTAGACCATGACAGGTGCTCTCTAAAAAAGCTGTGTCCCCCCCCACTAGCGATGAATGCTTCATAAATCCATGGGGAACTTTCCAATATTCCCCGTTACAATGAGGCATAAAAAGGGGATTTAGATGCAATATATTTTTTTCATGTCATTCTTCTAAAGAAGAGTGACAAAAGACCAAATTCCATTTAAAGGCTTCTGCAAAAAGAATTTAGCAAATAGAATTTAGCAAATAGAATTTAGCAAATAGAATTTAGCAAACACCTTTTCAATATCGACCATACTCTGCAAACTGGAGTACAAAAAAATCCTCCAAAAATGCCCAAGAATTAGTTTGCAAAAATATAGTTCTGGGGCCTATTTTAGAAGGGGGCTTATTAAATTTTATAGTAAGTTTATGAAACTTTCCAGATCATTCATATAGACTTTTTTCAAAGGATGGGGCTTAATCAAGGATTTTTGGTTTTACTTTACAAATCAACCTCGTATACTAACCTTTTTTGGATATTTTCGATATTTGCAGCTTTTTCTGCTCCAACAGGCAACGGCAACAGTGTCCTTCCCTTGACTTGTCCAGATATCACAAAAACATTGTTTTTCAACTGATGGACATGTCTCATAATATCTTGAGAAACAACTGCTGGCCAGCTTTCATGATTTCTGCTATTAGATAGCAATGGTACCAAAATCTAGAAATTGAAAAACATTTTCATTATCAATAAGATTCGCAAGTATATACTCAATCATACACCTTCAAACAAACCAGGATTTTAACTGCTTAACATTCATCATTCTGAGTTGATATCTTTGATTCTGCATCTCGCTATCTGCAGACCTTTCTCAAAAATGGAATTCAGATTTGAAATCTTCGTCTTGAAATTAGTTTATACTGAGAACTTCATGTTGCTTGGACTGTTCAGACGTGAGTTATGTTTTTTTGAAAATGTAGATATTTCTTTAGATTTGACTAGAATTTGTTGCTGTAGTGAAAAAATTTTACTACAGCAACAAATTTCATTAAGATGCACAGTAATAAGGTAAATTTTGAAAATGGGGTAATTTGCTGCCTGACGGCATGAAATTTTTGGTACAGACTAATTTCAACAAGAAGATTCCAATTCTATGATCCATTTTTTGCAAATATGAAGATAAGAAATATCTTCAATGTTTTGTTTTTATACTGCTTGATCAGACATTGATCTATTTTACTTAGTTGTGTCTGAACATCAAACTTATAATTGCCTAAAACAGCAACTTTCGATTTTCAGATATTTTTGGCAAACGAACTCACCTCATCTACGAGTGCAGATAGTTGTTCTAAGGGTGCAGGAGAAAGATCCCCGTAAACAAGAGCTGTTTTGAAGTTGTCCTTCCCAATAGGCTCTCGTTTATCACGTTTAAGGAAATAGACTGATTTATTTTTGCTACTAGCTTGGAACTCATAAGTTGGTATCAAAGCACCTGCACTGTTCATAGATATTATCAACTGTGGGTTATCCTGCTTATCAAAAAACTCCAGCAGCATTTGTCTGTTTTCTTCGTTGTTTATTAACTTTGACCATTTGTCCGGCTTCAATTTAAACGTCTTGAGCACGTATTCGGATACGTAGTCGATTCTTGGATCTGCTACCTCCATTTTGCAGACTTTGGCCTAGGCGGCGTGATGCTGTACTGACGATTACATACACTTCCTTAAAACTGTTCTGTTAATATATCACTTTGCAAAATGTTGTTGTTTTTATCAAATGCAAGTGTCTTTCTTTTTGCAAAGTAACAATTTTCAGCACGAATCTAGTAAATCAATTGCAATGGTAACTGCCCGGTGAACCTTGGTTTTCCAGACGCGTATAGATATCCATGGTAACCGTCATCACTTACAACGCATTGTGGGATATCCCGTTCGATTTGGCGCCACCCAAGAAAACGAAAATTCGAATTTCGAAACCAAGAATACTTTCGAAAAGGCCCGGGAACCATCCGATGCAGGGCCTCCGACGGAGGAGGGGCCGGGGGGCCAATTGCCCCCTCATTTTTTTCCAAAGCAATAGAGCTTTTTTCAAAACCTTTTGTAATGATTGATAAATTCTATCTTGGCCCCCCCACTTTCCAACCTGCGTCGGAGCCCATGCGAAGCAAATGTCCTCTAGACCCTGGGGGGTACTCCTATTAAGGCCTGACAGGGGTGTCCAGTCAGGGTCAAAGAGTCAGCTTGTAGCTCATATTTCAATCAATCTTTAATTTTGAATGGCTGCTTGAAAAATTTAAATTATACACCCTTTTTTTATAAAAACCAGTAAATTTAAGTTCAGGCTGACTGTTCTAAATTTTTTCGAAAATCTGAGGGTGGATTGTTCTTAATTTGTTCTTAAATTAAGAGGGTGTAAGCAGTGCTATTGGTAGTTTTTTCGCTCTAAGGAGGTGTTCAGGCCTCATTTGCCAACAAAGTGAATGAGACAGCCTTAACTTGCTGACAAATTTGAATATTCACCGAAAAAGCACCCACACATCGCTGAAAATCCTCGATTTTGAGAAAAAACGTTGTTCAAAATTGCATTTTGCAAAAGCTCGGCCTCAGCTTGTTCCTAACTTTTAACCAGTTTTGAGGCTCGTGTTCTTATAAAATTGTTCTTATCAGGGGCGGATGCAGAAAGAAATCTGACATTCGCAAAGTTTCGACCACGCCTATATGACCACGCCCAAAAAAAATCAGTCACATTTTACTATAGTCTCAGAATCGAAGTTTTCCACTTAAAGATGTATTTTTCCTTATATTAAGTTTTAGGATTAGGAAACAGAAAATGTTGAGGCTCACAGGTTGAGAAATTTAAGGATAAATATTAAGAATAACAGCCAGGTCTGGATTTCATTGACAATTTGGCATTTTACTTATTGAGTGAACAAGAAAAGAGATCTCTGGAAAAATTTTGAGAAACACTCATCAAGTTTTTGTTGTGTTGGCATGTTTTGTTTCCTACATGGCTTTTGTGATGGAAAAACAGCAGCAAAGATTTGAAATGTCCTCTTAATAATGATTTAATGGCAAGTCTAGGCACAGAACCAAAAATTGTCAAGAACAAAGAGGATGAGCTAAAATAAGGGTATATTAGATGTGTGTATCACCCCTTCTCAGGGAGAAAAACTCATGAAAAACATTTTATGTCACTCACTTAAAAAACAGCCATTTAAAGAAAGGAATCTTAGTTCTATTTATACAATGATATTATTTAACAATCAAATACTGTGTTTAGTGTAGAAATTTTCAATGCAATATCCACCCAAATGTTTGACTTCAACACCAAATACCTTAGGGGCTCAGAGCTTTTCTGTTATTTATTTTGTGCATTCACCTTTCTATCTAAACTGCTGTGTGATGTGCCTTAAACATGGTCAAAAATACCAGTTAGGTCAATACACATCATACAATTTTAGTATTTTCAGGTGTTGGTAAAACAGCAAATGTAACAGAATTTAAAACAATTCATTGTCTTTCCATAACAAGAACATCATAAATATATATTATATACAAATTTTAAATGTACATCAAACAAAGTCAGTAATGGCAAAGAAATAAGGCAAACATGGTAACTTTTACTTTATGGATTTATATGAGATATTTACTTGGCAGAACCAACTTGCTGTGAATTTCTTATTAATAATGTAGTAATTCCCCCATTAGGATCATTCCATTGATTGCACTTATTTACTACCCATATTTACATTTATTTACACACACAATTACATAGAAAAGAAAACTGTCAGTCACTTGCAAATTCATAAACAAAAATTAATGAATCTTAAGGGTATTTCAGAACCAAAAGTTTCAAATGGTATACTCTTATAGTGTGGAAACCACAAATAATTTTACTAGTTTTAGAGGTTAAACTCGTGAAAAGGGTTACCATATTTATGGCATGACCAGACAAATAAAATCAAAATACTATTACAATTTCTCATTTACAAATATGGCAGTCTAGATTTTTCCAAAACTGACAGCATAAAATTAACAAGAAAAGAATACGCCGTAGAAAATGCAATATCTTATTCAAAAACAAATCCCCAGCACAGTCAAACTATTTACAGGTTTGTGATAATAACAACATCTATCAATAAAAAATATCTAGAACTCTAAAATTCAGCATATTCAAATTCATCAAGATATTTAAAGAACAGCATCATTCGTCAGAATGCTACATCATCATTATCAAGATGTACCTGACTTGAACCCTAAAAGTTCTGATTGAAAGCCTGCATAAAAATGGCTATTTACCTTAAAATGCAACACGTATTTTTCAAAATATTATTTGAGTCTGAATCTCTGTCTAAATAACGTCCTCCATCATGAAAATGAAAACATAGGCAAAATTTTGGTTCAACAATTTTAGGTCCAACTGAACTGTCCTCGCATATTGCCATCTATCAAATTCCATCCATCAACCAAAATCTTCGACAAACTTTGAACATCTTCATAAGAAATCCGCTGATTCAAATTAAAAATCATCTTATATTTGACTCCTTTCACTCCCTCTGAAGTACAATTGCTCCTCTTCTGCAAGCAAATATCTCCACAGCTTTCCAACAACAATCATGGCGGTTGATGTGGAAGCGAGGTTTCAATCTGCTCTCTTTCCAAGGTTCTCTCCCTCAACTGGCTACCGAACATAGTTCGCATCTACCTTCGCCACATTCGCAAAAAAATTTCCCATATACATTTCCTATTGGTTTTCAGATGGCTAAATAACATATCTTGACTGACATTCGCACAAATTTTTGGCATACATTTTTCAGTACTACTTCATTTGCGCACGCATGCCTAATATATTATAATTCCATTCGACATTCGCATCAAACCTTATTGGTGCTCTGTGAATTTATGCGTAAAAGGGGGAGCCCTCTTTCGAATATATCATCTCTAAATCACGAAAACGAGGGAATAAAACCTAAAAAGTAAACAACAAGGTGACATCATAGCAGCTAGGGCAGGAAACAAAACTTTTATTTCTTGTATTCTGTGGACCTTTTTTTTATTATCTGGCCATTTCTAGTACAATATTCACAATGCTAAAATGTATTAACAGACAATTACAAAAAGACATGTGGAAATCTGACATTCGCCAGTGCGAATGTTGCGAATGTCTGGATCCGCCCCTGGTTCTTATAAAAAAGAGTGTAAACTTTTGCAGAACCTTTTCACTTTTCATTCTGTAGGGTTTCATTGCAAATGATTTAGGTTTGTGTAAAAATCAAATTAATATCTGAGAAATGAAAATTATTAAAAACTCTTTTCAATCAACTTTGTTGGGTTTTATTGCGAATGATTTTAAATCTGTAAAAAAATCAAATAAATACACTATTGCTGTATTTTATTCAATCATAATTATCTCAGAATTTGCCTTTAGTTTTTATACTTACACGACCACAATCAACGTTTTAGTTGACTTTTTCAACCACTCCAATCAAGGAGCCACGTTTTAAAAAAAATGGTCAACATTTTTCTTGTTTAGTTTTTATACAAAGAATTAAGCTTCTGGGTTTAGCACAAAAGATTCATCCAGGTAAAAATTTTCACATATTAAACTGTCATGATACTGATTTCTTACGAAAGGAGAAAGTTCGGATACCTATAGAGGATTGACTGAGAGGGTGACTGGGGTATAAAATTAAGTCCCTGGTTATTTTTGCAGAAAAGTCCTGTATAGTTTCAAACTTATCTTTGTCGTAATTAAATTTTGCATATTGCTAGCACTATCAGTTTAGTAACTTTGAGCCGAAAAAAGTCTGGATGCTAAATCCTAATCTTTGGTAAACATTTTATAGAAAGTATTTCTGTGAAATGTTCCGAAAGTAGCCAATCAGTAGTGTATTTTTTATCACAATCATGAATACTTGTATCTATCTACTCGGTGTAAAACTAATACATTGCGATAACCCCCATGTTCAGTCTGCACTGAAAGTATCGGCAAAACAACAAAACTTAAAGAATTATTCCGTGCAACTTTACATTAGAAACTATGTAAAAAACGCCACACAAGATAAAAATTAAGAAATCAGATTGCTGAACGCCCCAAACCTTAAAAAAAGTTTAAAAATGGATTGAAACTATCCTTTGAAAGAAGCTTAAAAAATGGATTGAAACTATCCTTTGAAAAAATTTCAAAAAATGGTTTAAAACTTTTCTTTGAAAGAAGTTTAAAAAATGGATTTAAACTATCCTTCAAAATAAGTTCAAAAAATGGATGGAAACTATTCTTTGAGATGATTTGTGACTGCTTATGATGAAAAATTAAGAAACAGCATACTCAATTTGTTCTTTTTGGACATGTTGTTCTTGCAGTAAGTTTAACTGCCTTTGAAATCTATGAATTTGCTTCATTCATGAAGTTGTTTAATCACTATTGTAACAACTAACACTAAATAAAATACATAGTATGATACAATACAATCCTGAGCTCAATCTTTTATAAAAAATGAGTATAATGCAGCAATTTCAAAATTAATGTACTCTCTGTAACTTTTACAATCTCAGTGGCACTGAGGTGAATTTTGAGGCACTGAACTTGCCCCACCGTTTTTACCTGCTTTAGATAGCTGTTAATAGCTTATTGCATGGACTCCAATGCAGGTTGGAAAGTGGAGGGGCCAAGAGAAAGTGTAACAATCATAACAAAAGTTTTTTTAAAAAAGCTCTATTGTTCTGCAAAAAGTGAGGGGGCCATGGCCCCCCCCCCCTTTGTCGGAGGCCCTGTAATGTTCTGGTTTTACGGGTGTCGGTAACATCAGTGGATGTTTTATGGCTGTCGGTGGCTGCTTCAAGCACAGAAAAGCCTCTGAGAAGTGCAGACTTAAACCAACCCATACATTTGAAGGGTCATTCTCTTATCAAGCTTGTAAATTGAGAACTGAGAGCCACAAGCATGGTAAGTCCTATAAATACTTCATTTAAAAAAGATGTAGCAATTCCTGACCAAAACCTCAATCATTGAGATCATACAAGGTCGGTGATTTTAGACCAAAGCCCGAATGTATATCCATCAAATGGATGGTTAGCTAGTGGCTCTTCTAACATCATAGAGCTCTCATTCAGTTGTACAATTTTTTCCACACAATGTTTGTTTGCTTGAAGAGATAATACACACTCAAAAGACACTCTTACATTGAAATATCATTTTTTTTCATATTCAATGAACATAAAAGTGTTCTTTATATTCTTGATACCTTCACCTGAAAAGCAAAGAAGACTGCCATCAGCAATAAAATAAATAAAAGGTAAAGAGCAAAAATCAGGAATCCATTAGATAAGATTGCATTAAGATTAGATTAGATAAGATTGCATATTATACTGCTCTGTCATTGGATAATACCCTTAATCTATATTTAGAAATATTTTTGCTTGGCTTTAAGGTAACTTAATGTTCGAGCCTGTGTGATTGTCAGTACTAGAGGGTTATAAAGCCCTGGTACTTTGAAAAGCTGGGAGAAATAACAGAAGTTATGTACTGAAGGATGGTAAGCCCACAAAATGGACTACCTACAAATGAGACTTAAAATGTGTCACAGATAACAAACTTGTCAAGGCATGTGTGACAACGAATTAGAGGAATTGATCCATTCCTGGATACAAGACAGGAGCAGTACAACATAAAAAATAAAATATGGAAGACTTAAAGAAGCAGGTCCTTAAAATATGGAAGAATATGGAATGGATCATCATCTTGGGCCTACAATGTCAACTTGTTCATACAGAGAAACAGTTACCAAAAAAGTGTACGTAAATGTTGGCAAATGAAGAGTGTGCTTTGAGCGAGCTCCTATATGGCAAACATTTTTAGAACATATGACAATATCCCATCCTTTCTCTTGACAAACGTAATTTTCAAAATATTCTAGCATTCAAAGATTTTCTGTGTGATTGTGTTTGAGTCATGACTGTGGAAGGCCACCGCAAAAATAATACTGTCATCATCTAGTATTTTTCCATTGCATTCTGGTAAAAAAATTTAATTCATTTGAAATTTCTTTGTTAGCTTAGTAATAGCTTCCTTTTCTCTTTAGCTTATCATTGTAATAAACATTATATTGTCTGTTGTATACTCTTAGTCTTACCTTACTATCAACCTTACTTTGTAATTCATGCAGGAAATAAATACCTTATCAAAGAGTTTTTTTACAACTTGAATCAAAACAAGCAACCTAGTTTTATGGACAATGTTTGATGTCTTTTGGTATTTTGGCACAGTAGGCCTTGAACAGGTACAACCACCAAATATAACTATTATAATATCAGAACAATCCATAAACAAGGCCAAATAAGATACAATTGTATCAGTTCTCTGATAAAATTATGAATAGGGCTTTGAGTCAAAATTGGGTGTCTCAATATTAGACTGAAAACTAGTCTAGAGTGGGTCAATGCAGAAGAAGTGGTTACATGCCATCACAAGGCTTAAGACATTTTATGGTTAGCATCTAACACTCATCTGCTTACCTACTCGTCATCTTCTTCATCTCCACCTCCACCTTGTCCCTTTCTCATATTCTTTCTCTTAACACGACCTGGTCTGCCACAGCCATAAGGTGAGTTAAGGCTGAAATCAATGTGCTTTTGAGAGTCAAGCCTCACAACAAATGATGGTATATTTACCAGCTGCTTGCGTACCCTGAAAACCAAAATCATATACAGTCAATTAAAGCCAGTCACTTTATTTGTTTGCGTAATCCTAAAATCAGTTTGCAAACAAGTTAGCTTTGCAGCATGCCTATGGAAAAATTAATTTTAAACAAGATGCATCGTTTACACAAAAAATAAATACAACTAGTTAATTTTCAATCCATTATCATTCCAAAATGGTGTTGAAACCTCAACTAAGTTTGTTAGAAGGAGGAATGGACTACAACACTGCCATCCCCCAACAATTGTCAAACTGTGTTCTATTCCCTGTATAATAAAGAACTGAATAGGAATCAATTATAAAAGCCATTCCCTCCCACAACCCTGTCAATCTCATTCCCATAGATCTATGGCTCACCCTTTCATTTTAACCATTCATTTCCTACTTTAGGAATCTGCGTTTAAGAGAAAATACAGCCTCTTTTGAAAAGATGCAAGTTTTTCACTAAATAGTTTCCAAATAGTTTAAAAGTTTTCACGCAATGTGCAATCCTTTATAACTGGGACTGGCTGGGAAAATTCAGCTTTCAGATGAAGATTTCTCTTTCCCTTGATATTTTGACTTATATGCGCTACAAAAGAATTAATTATCTTTGCAGGAAATTTTCTCACTTGTGCATTTTTAATAGAAAAGTCTATGTGCAGAATATCAAAGAGTTCTGAAAAATATTAATGCTCACCAACTTTGCACTGCAATGCAAAGAGGGAGGCAAAATGATTAAAAGAATAAAATAGGTTGATGAAATTTGAGTCGTTTTTCAGAAAAAAGAAAATAGATGGCAGAGGAAGCATTTGAAAGTTGAATATTTTTGCAATGAGAAAGAACTGGTTTTGTTCAACATGACAAGTGATATGAAATACCTAAACTACAATTTCAAAACAGGCTTAAATTGTAACAATGACAAATACTCTTAAACGTATTTGGAAAGTATAACTGGCAGAACCTAAGTTATTGCTGTTAAAAAACAGACCTGATGTGCCTCTGTCTGATGATAACACGGGCATGGTGAATTGACTTTGCTAGGCCGAGCTTGAAGACCTGGGTTTGTAGTCTCCTCTCCAAAAAGTCCTCAACCCTAAGTCCAAGCACGTAATCGAGCTTCATTCGGCTTTCGTCCAGTACTCCAATACGAACAAGCCTTCTCAGAAGGGCATTACCTTCGAAGAGACGTCGAGGGTCTTTCTCAGGAAGGGTCAGCAAAACTCGGGCTCTCTTTCTAATCTTGGCGAGAGTGTATTTCACCCTCCAGACCTCTCGCTTGTTCCTGAGACCATACTCACCAATCAGTTTAAGTTCTTGATCAAGACGAGCCTTTTCAAATGGCCGACGTGGGGTCACGTAGGTTTTGGAGTGCACGTTCTTCGCCATCTTGAATTTGAGGCAGGGGAAAAGAACGTGGTTGCTGACGGCGGGGAAGAAGAATCATCCAAAGGACTGGTAACTAGTGTGGAGGACAATGCGGGCAGAAAAGGGGGGCATTGACAAAAGTTAGTTCTTGACTGGTGGGGCGAAGCATTGTTTGACATCCGTAGTTCAAATATGTTCTGAACATCTACGCCAAAATCCACTAAACATTCCCTTTTTTGGTTCTGTAATAAGGAACCTGAAAAGAACCCTGTAAGTGCATTATTAGCCGTATCATACGATCAAAATTCCAAATTTCACTCACAACACAATTACTTACATTGGTATTTTTTTAAGAAACTCTGACGTGATTTTGATTAAAACTTTTGAATTTGGAAGTATTCAATAAACTTTAGAATAAAAAATATGTAAATAAAAATTATAAAATCAAGATTTGCAAAAAATTATAACGACAATGATTCATATAATTTAAAGAAATGGTGATTTATCAGGTTAATTAGTATTGTAATAGCACTAGTTTGGATTTCGTTTGTTTTGCAACTTGTAACCCTAGTTATTTAACACCTTTTGCACATTCGATTGTTTATAATTCCTTTTGTTATCTAATTGCACCTTTAGCTCCATTAATTATTTCATTTGGGATTTTTGTATCTTTATTCAGCTTATCTAATTAATCTTGGGAGTAGTATCTTTTGTAATCACTATTATTTTGTAAATACCTAGCTATGTAGTATTTCGATTAGTTCTCGTTTAGGTTATATTTTGGGCGTGTTATTTTACAGAGTTAGTTAGATTCATGGTTCAGAGCGATGAGGTTAAGTATGTTTAGGTTCTCGGCGATTAATTAATGTGGCAAGATGCTTGTAAAAGATCTTGTTAACACGAACTATGGTTTTTTTTATTGAATACGTATGGATATTTATGGAATCGCGCGTGACGATTTGGATTATTATGGATTACTTGATATGTTTACGAGGACAGTACTTGTGAAAGACTGTGCCTGATGTAACGAGAACGAATCGACGTTACGGGACAACCGTAGGGAAACATTGCTTGATAATGACCTAATTCGCGGAACGATCATTTGATCGGAAGAAAGACATTGAAACATTATTTATTTGTCTCTTTGCCTTAAGTTCTCGTTTTGCAAGAACCCCTATTACAGTATATATGTTAAGATATAGCTAAATAACGTTAAATTTCATAGGTAGACAGTGCTTTTGTGTTTGTTTGGGTTATTCAAAAATCAAATCAGTCCAAATTGTTTAACCTTGTCGATTTATTTTTCAATTCTGCCAAGAGAGCTGCTAAAAGTGGGGGGGGGTGGTCTAAAAAAGTACGGGGTTCACTTCGCTAAAACCGAATGAAAAAGACTTCAATGGTGGTTCACTTCTTGATATTTTTGCATTTGCTGCAAAAAGTGGGGGGAAGGCTAAAGCCCCCCCCCCCTGCTCCGCGTTACCTGAGCTTATGAGAGAGAGAGAGGTCTCGTTGACAGATTGCCTGGCTAAATAACTATGCAGAAAGATGGTTAAAGAAAACATTTATCAAATATATCAGAGTGTTTGTTTTGAAAAATATCGAAAGTAAACTTTCTTACTTCAATTTTGTATAGAAATCAAAGCCAAAGAGTTTGAGGTAGGTAAAAAGGGCCTTTACTGTAAGCTGTTTTGCTAGCAAAATTAATAATTCTAACGGACTTTCTTAAGTTATGTTTTATGGATTTAGTCAAGTTCCGACTTACGCTACCTCCAATTAAGCATAACATAAAGGATATGCCAAAAGCAAGTTGGAAGCATTAGCGGCCGTTCCCTGATCCAATAGCGCTTTAATTTATCTAGTAGGATAGGATGGTTTAAAAAAAACTATATAAAAGTTTTGTAGATGTCTAGAATAGCTAGTGTGGTACCTTTTCCTTATGAAAACAGAACTGATAATAAAAAATTATAGTGTACTTGTTAAGGAATTCTAACCAAATTTTCTTCGAATTATTCTTAAATTTATCAAAGCAAGTTTATGGAATCTATATAGTAAGTACCTCTTAATCAATTATAATACACAAAGATATATTTACTTGCTAAGAAGTTTGGGTACTATTTATTATTATTTTGAATTGATATATAGATTTTAAAATACATTTTGATATCCACAGTTGCAACTTTGTTTGTACGTTTTTTGGAAACAGGTCTTATGTTTATTAGTTTTATTTAAAAGATGTCCTTAGTTTATCTACCCTGGGTACCAGACTCATTATTTTATATAGTGAGTCTGGTACCCAGGGTATAGTTTATCAAACGTATCATTCAAACTATTGCAAGAGTCGATGAGATGACAGGACCTAGCTTCTATGAGGTCATTGACCCTCTATGAGGTCATTGAGCCATGCACCGGCGTTGAAAGTCTTATAATCACGATAAATTTCTGTTTTTTTGCAAGTTTACGAGCTAAGAACTAAAAGGATTGGTAATTGACCAGAAATGTTTGATAAGGTTGCCACGAAGCAATCTTATTGGTTCAATCAATGTTCGGTGAATGCGTGTCTGGAAAAAGTTAGAATACTGGTAGATTTACAAAGCTATCTGTCTTGGAACTTATATCTAGCTCCAAGTGATGATAGCGGTTTGCTATTCTTTTAGAATGATGAGAAGGACTGTTTCAGACTGATAGTGTAAGAATTCGTCTTCTTTCTTTTAACGCGGATGTCGATAAACAACCCTTCAGAGGGCGGGGCTTTGGGGGTGATTAATCTCAACCCAGCAAGCTTCAAATTCATTGTCATAAATTATTATTATTATTATTTGCTATGTCAAGGTCAGGGGGTTCTAAAAGCTAAGTCGTTTTGTAAAAAGAAACCGAAAGAAACAACATTTTAGTTTCCCTAATTTCCTATTTACAAACTGTGTCTTTCTTCTGCAAACTAGGAAAGTCGGTAATCTTTTGGTAATATAACAAAGTAATTTTGTTAATATTCCAAGTAAGTTTTTGCATCTGCTTGAAAGCAAAGAAAGTCTTTTTCAAAGATAACATGTCTTTGTTTTCTTAATATTATTCTTTTCAATTTTCTTTGAAAAAACCTTGAATACCATCGTACTGTCACTATTTGTCTGTGTCTTTAAATATTCATAGATTGTTCAATTGTGCATTTTTGCTGCTTTGCAGCCATCTCATAACATCTCACAATTTGTCAATGCACATAAAACTGGCATCAGGTTTTCAATTCCTTTTTTGCATTCCTGTTCTTTCTTTAAGCTTCAGTTGTTGCGAGAATGCAAGATCTGATATGTATTTATGGCTTTCAATACTTCCAAAAAATTATTATCCGTCCATGCCATGCATTTTGTCTTTTATTAAATTTTTTGAACTATAGATCTTGCTTAGACCCTGTTTTACTGTTTGGATTTTCAAAAGCTTGCAAATTTATTTTATTCACAGAGAAACTATAACATGAATAACTTAGCAAGCACTTCCAGTTTCTTAACTAGCCAAAGCATTTTCATACTTTTGCGGGATGTTTATCGTCAGCTTCGCTCTGGCATTTTCGCATGAATTTGGACATGTATTTTCAGACGTTCAGTATCAAATGGGTTGGGTTTAGGGGGTATAGACTGAATCAAGCATATTTTAAAATATCAATGGATCTGTACAGTGATAAATCTAAACTAAAGTATTTTTTCTGTCTCATTTTACATATTATTTCTTAGGATGACATTTTTCATGTCTTGGCAGGCTGGTGGCTGACGCGAGTCAAAATTCAGCTCATTGTTTTTGTTAAAATGGTGTCCCTCTGTTCTTAAAATTAAGTTATAACAGCTGAAGTCAGGGGCGGATCCAGAGCAAATTTGAAGTAGGTGCAGTTGGTAGTGGGGGCGCTGAAAATTTTTCAAAAATTGGTGACGAGAGTACGCTGTATACAACAATTTTAGACCCATTTTCAGAATAAACAACATAACTTTGAAGTAATCCTTGAAGGAAATTAACCTATCGGTCTCAGAAACTTTATCACCTGATTCTCATTCTTCAAAAGGGGCGCACAATTTCCAAAAAGGGGCGCCAGATTTGCTTCAACTCGTCGAGGGAGGGGCAACTGCCCCAACTGCCCCCCTTAAATCTGCCACTGGCTGAAGTTATAAATTGGTGCTCTTGTTAACATCATGCTGTTGTTTGCCATATGGGACGAAATGACACTGGAACCAAGACTACTGAATGATAATTAAAAATTTTAAAGAAACAACTGTCACCATTTCAAGACATTCGACTTTTGAAGAATTAGAGGCTCCATTTTAAGAGTGGAGCACCATTTTAGAAAAAAGTCATAATCTTATAGAATAAGGTCACAATTTAAAAAAACCAGAGCACCATTATAGGAACGCTGGTTGATGTAATATAAATTCATATATTTTGCTTCTGTTGAGCGTTCTGTCGTTTTTATTTCTTTTTTAACGTGCAGAAGACACGGAGCCAGCAAGAGACGAAGTTGCGTGATCGTTGCGTCTTGATGAACTTACTGACTGACTAATCAAATAACAATACGTATTCACATAAAACGAGTGGATGCTACAAAAATGTTGTTTATTACGTTACTGTGGATGCTGTGGATACAGAGACAATGGATGGTGTTACAATCGACAATGGTCACTACCCCCGTTTTAAAACTTCAGCGCAAGATTTTGAGAAAGGGCACCATTTTATCAAAAACAACGAGCTTAACTTTGGCGGCAATGACACCCTATACTACATGGCTACAGATTTACCTGAGCATGGTCTATAGAAAAGGTAATTACGCGGATTATTCCTTCAGGGATTGTTCCTTCTGCTGGTATAGTTCGACAACAAAAGGAATTGTAAGAAGTACTAGGTGTGAGGATTTAGGGTTGACTAAGGTAACAGGAAAGTAAACATGTCAAAGTGCCAAAATCCGCTGAGTCTGGGTTTTCATTACTGCGATGCTATTGGTTGATCTGGGACTGGTCACATGAACTCACCTCGTACTGATGGACAAAACAATTTCCATCAAAAGCAAGTTGTTAACAACGGATGCAAATATCACATGAAATAGCAGTGATCACGCCATAACCAAATGACCCCCTATAGAGAAGGCCTATTTACCATGACTCAATGCCTTTAAACAGGATCATATGATTGCATCATATGAGTCTATGTCAGACCAAAGGCAGACCTATCCGGTTAAACTTGTTTGTAAGTCTAGGAAGTTTCACCCATATATGTCTGACAATATCACGTGGTCTTCCTTATACGGACCGTACTCGCTGGTCTGAAGATCTAGCGAAGAAAGATGTTGACGGTCGCGACACTGGCGAAGACGATGGGCGATACTAGATTCAGATGACAGCGTTGTGAAACTTGGCTGAAAAGATTCCAAGACGGACAAAGAAGGGGAGATTCATATCAACTGCATTTTGAATGCAAAGATGACTAGGAAGGTAAGGACTTCCCTGTGAAAGGGTAGAATATATCTGTTATATTTTCCTTTGCCCATTTATAGGCCCCACTTTCGAAAATAGACAGGTCTTCCTTCGAACCCAATTTCACCTGTTGTTAGGCTTTACAACATTGCCAAGTAATTTTTCAATTCATAATCAGAAGTTTTAATCCCTTTTAAAGTTATCTGCTGGGTTCAAGATGTCTAACAGCTAATCGCTAGCGCCAAATTGAAAATAAATATACGAGAAAGATTGGCACAATTACCGATTCTTATACCTCTGGTCAAAAAGCTTAGAACATAAATAAAGTAAATCCACGACAGTTGATAATAAATTTTAACTTTCGACGGAATGTAGCAATGTGGAGAAACGTGTAAATCGAGCGAAAGATCGGATGATCAGAATATTTATAGATTGTGATATCACAACACATTGCTTTCTGTGCAATGTAATATCGACATAAACAGCAGGATTTGTTTACCTAATCATAACGATAATTTGAATTTTGCGATTATTAACCTAAATGTGAATACTAAAGCAAATACTGAGTATCCAGCATTTGTCTAAATGCGATTTGTATACTTTTCAGTATGAAATTACTCAAGTGTAATATTCCGAGTTGCAATTTGCATATTAGTCGGCTGTTCAACAGACTGGAAAATACCCTGCAACCATTGTTTTCGCTGAAGTTCCAGGTGTGCCATACTTGCCATACAAAGCTATTCATAGTACGATGCAACATTGATGCAAAATTATCTTCTTGGTAGTGAATGCATGAATAATGAACAACAGAAGGTACCGTTTTGTAGGATAATGATCATTGATAGAGTTTTCATAGAGACCTGAACATGGACATGGACATGGCAAAACAGCCCCATACATTATTTTGATACTATAGGGAGCTGCAGAAGGAAAATTTTTCAGATAATTTTGATCTATCATTTGTACTAAAATTTACAAATATTTTCAATCATTTAAAGTAGACCAACTTGTTGTTTTATTTCAGGATAGATCACTCGTAAAGAGCTTTCTAGCTGGATCTTTTAGTGGCACTTGCTCATGCCTCTTGTTTCAACCTTTGGACTTGATAAAGACAAGAGTACAAACACCAGCTGTATATGGGTATGTTTATATATCTCAAGTCCAGATTTCCTATCTTCTATTTCTTTGCTAGATATTATAGAACTGAAAATAGATGATGGAGAAGAATATCTGTGGAAGCTAATGTGCATCAAATTTTTGACATGTATATATTCTTTTTTCTTTAGGAGTAATGGAATGCTTTCTATTATCTCAACTGTTGTAAGAACAGATAGCATAACTGGATTATGGAGAGGAGTTACACCCGTGAGTGAAATTGTACTTGATGTAATATTAGTGAAAATGTAAATGACATCTACTGATATAGTGACATCTACAGCCTAGGCAACAGAGCAGCAAACAATTTAATGATTATCACATTTTAGTGTATAAACAGCATAAACACTTTTAATGGTTAGAAGGTACTTTAAAAGAACACATTTTAGTATCTTTTAGCTTGTCAAAATCTTGTCAGAGGATTTTTTCTTTTTTCTATCAATGGAAAAAACATGTGAGGTTTAAGTCCCTGCTTCAAAAATCTGAAAAAAGGGTACAACAATTTTTAAATGTAAGCTTTTCAGGCTTTGCCAGGATTGGTTTAAAACTGCACTCAGGTACCTTGACACATACCTAATTTCCCTTAGAGGTGCACTTTATCACCAGCTCAGTTTCTAAAATTTACATTTCAATTATTTTCTCACTGTTGGTAAAATCTATTTAGGGTGGTTTACACTACCCCTGTGAACATGTTAGAATCAAAGGCAACTATTGAAGCCTCAAACTCTCTTGTGGAGGATCAATGTTCTTAAAGCATTCCATCAAATTTGTAAATAACTATATAAAATAGCTTTCAAAATGATTGTCTTTTTTTTTCAATAAAGTCTGGATTTTATCTTTTACTACCAAGAAACCAAAAAATAAAGCTTAAAGCTGTAATTAAATATTGAATGCTATTATTCAACCATAAACCAAACAACATTCCTATGGCAAGACTTGGTAAACCGGTTGGCAAGACTGATAGCCTTTTCTATTTTTGTAGGCATGATATGAAAATCCAAAATTAAGTTATAAACTCTTGAAATCGTGAGATTTTATCAAAATCATTAAATCACCAAAACAGCAAGGCTTTTGAAGTATATAACAGAATTTTGATATTCTACAAGCTTTGAAGTGACTATTCAATCTGTAAATAATTTTATCTACTTTTAGACAATATCAAGGACTGTTCCTGGAGTTGGAATATATTTCTGTGCATTACATGCAATCAAGACCTTATTATTTGTGTAAGTTTCCTTCTCTGTTTTTAATTTTATTCAGCATCAATACCAAAATTGTTATAATTTGCATTGCAACACCTACCAAGAATGACATAAGCGCTCAAGCTCTTGGGCAACCACAGAATGACCAAAGTCACTAAACATCTTATTCAAATTATAGTATGGCTTGTTAGAGGTTTTTCAAGTTTTCTTGTTCATAAAGGCATTATGTCCTGTCAGTCAACCATTTTGCAGTGCAATTGTAATAAAAAAACATCGAGAATTAGCCTTTCCGTTGCTGATTGGATACATAAGGATAATTGTATTGTATAGTCCAACCAATGGTTAATTTAAATGGCCAGCTAAATGTGTCATAAATAGTGCCTTTAATTTATATTCATACTTAAACAAAGTACATATAGAGTTCCTTTGGACTGAAAATTTCCCTTTTTAGACTGCTTTTTGAATAAAACGATCTGTTGAGATATACTTCTTAGCATATAATACACTTTTTGCAGGTCTACAGAGCCAAAAGCGTGGCAGAATGTACTGCTTGGTTTTACAGCAAGAAGTGTTGCAGGGGTTAGCCTGTTGCCAATTACTGTAGTTAAAACACGATATGAGGTACTGTCCTGTACTTTTTTATTGTTTCATCTAAATGTATTTAAATACTTATTCTTTGGTATCAGACACTGGAATTCGGATTGGCCTGCCTGACAATATGAATCAATCATTAGAAAATGCCCCTTTTTATGAGACTTTTTCCCCTCCTACCATGCCTTGCCAAATTGGAAATGCTCCCCACATCCTTGATTCATTTGCCGATTCTTTGTAGCTCAAAACTTAAATAACACAAAATTGTTGATTGGTTTGTCTCTTTTTCTTTTCAGAGTGGCATATTTGACTATAGAGGGGTTTCAAGTGCATTAGTTTCAATTTGGAAGTCAGAAGGAGTAAAGGGACTTTTTAGTGGTTGTGCTGCTACTGTTGCAAGAGATGCTCCATTCTCTGGTCTATATCTCATGTTCTATAATAAAGCAAAAGAACTTAGCAGGAAAGGTATGTTATTATATTATCATGTTATTCTTTTAACAAGATTAGCACAGTGGCGTCTGAGGCCTTTGTGTAACATATCACTTTGAAATCTTCTGTTGCATAAATTTTGCAATTTTGTCAGTTATCTGTAGACTTAGTAACTAAGTGTTATTGTATTGATTTAATATTAGTTTTTAATGATTTCTACCCAGGCTGCATGAGCAACAATGATATCATATTTTGCTGCAGAAACGCCACATTAAATGAACCGTTTACAGTTTATTAGCATTCAGTAGCAACTTTCCATCTAAAATTACAATCATTGCATGACTTTTTTTCCTAGTAATCCTCTCTTTTATTTCACAGGATGACCAGTCATATAAAGCCTGATTTACACGAGATAAATTTTTCGCACAAAGGGAATTTTTTGTCATGAATTTCTACTGGCAAAATTTTTAGCGCAAATCTGCTGCAGAATATAGCAGCTTTTCAGAGACTGCATCTATTGAAAAAGCTTATAATTGTTAAGTTAATTTGCTTGAAAAAGCGAGCTTAAAACGAAAAAGCGCGAAAAAATCAGAACAAAACGACACTTGGTTGGAATATTCGTTGAGAGTGTCTCCAGAAGGGGTGTTTTATCTTTCGGTAATAGATTTACGTTTAAATGACCATCAATACTCGTCATTTACTTTCGAATGTCGCCATCTACATGTGAAGAGCCTTTTCCGTTTGTGGCACCGAAGATCCTTGGTGCATCAGCCCCATCTGCTACGCATATGCTGTGCGTGTGAATCAGGCTTTAGAAACTTCTTTAGTTTGTTTAATACGTAGTGAAACTAGAAATTGAATAGAATATTTTCCTGTTTCCAAGCCAGTTCGACGTCATACTGTGTTCAAACAATATTTTTCACCTCAAAGAAGTTCGATATAGAAAATAAGAAAGGAGGCGTAAATGAGACTTTTCTGCAAAATTCTTTGATTTGATTTTTCTGCAAGTTTCTTAAATTGGAAAATCGAAAGAATTTTTGTAGAATATGAAATAAATCGGAATTACATTGTCAACCTTATTTTTTCAGGATTTGGGGAGAAGGAACTGAACACTAATTTACATTTTATGTGCGGAATATCAGCGGGAGTGTTGGCATCTGTTGCGACACAGCCTGCAGATGTTGTGAAGACTCAAATGCAGCTTTACCCATTTCGATACAAAAGTACCATTGACTGTGTGATTATTGTTGTAAAGAACAACGGCCCTAGTGGCCTTTTTAGAGGAACGCTACCTAGATGCATACGGCGTACGCTAATGGCTGCCTTGACGTGGACTGTTTATGAATCTGTTATGCAGAGGCTTGGATTGAAAGTATGAAACCAATGGGGAGAAGATGCAGTTTTAATTAATAATTCATAGCATGTAGCACACATTTCCGACGCAGCATAAGCTGCAAGTTGTATATATTGTATTCATGTTTTGTGTAGAAATTGAAGATTTCATTGTCAAAGACGGTGTGAAAAAACAAGAACAGTTCATGGCCACCATTTCTTATTCGTGCAAAGTTCCCATAAACAACCGCTCTACCTACGAGCGTAGTAGGGGGATCCATTATGGATCTTGCCAGAATTTACGGTAAAATATGGATCTACCCTATAATGCGATAAAGATTGCCTAATTCAGGGAGGGGGGCTGTAACCTTCCCAGCTCCTATGTCACCTACACCTATGTGTTTGTCGGTGTTTGCCAAAATGTCAAAATGTTTTTTTGTCAGATTTTTTCCTTTTTGATGGTTAAAAGCAACCGTTAGTCGCCGAGAACAAGCGAAATCTAATATGTAACAGGAAAGTTTCGTGAAATAATACGACTTTGTAATGGTATGTAAGATTTTACTTTCTAATCATGAAATATATTTTACCAATATAGTTTTCATAGTTTATTGAAACATAGTTTGCCAAGAACTGCATCAAACTTTAAAAACAATCCTCTCCTTTATCCAGTCAATAAAAGGTAACCCTCCCAATCAGCATTGAGTGAAAAGGAAATTTGAAAACCAGTATCAAAAGATTAGAAAGTAAAATCCCACATACCATTACTGAGTCGAGGGGCAATTCACTCTTGCAAATAGCGTACGAGATTTTCCCTAAAACACAAGGTGATTTCTGGTGATTTCCAGATAAAACAATAGGATTCCCACCAAAGGTGTACGAGATTTTTCGGAGTGATCTGCCCCTCGTACAGAGTCGTATTATTCGACGAAAATTTCCTGTAACATATTAGATATCGCTTGTTTTCATGGTAGGCTCTCCTGTTTTTTTGTATTGCCACTAACCCTGCAATTTAAGATAGAATTATGCATAGCGTTTCTCTTTTCCCATTCATTGCAGAAACAGCTATTTTTTTAAATTCTGTTTTTCTCAAAACAACATTATCGACATTCACATGATGCCTGTCTGCGTCTTGATTGGCTTGCATCTTCTGATCATATTTAATTCACAAGAATGCTGGTAGATGTATCCAATCGTGAGATTTGATATCCATGTTTGCTAATATGGTAATAATCCTGAGCTGGTTGGTACTTAGTAAATTTACATTAAATACCGCAAACTCGGGAAATTAATTAATAATAAGTATTCAATTTAGGGTTCTATATTTTTACAAAGTAAGTGTTAGACTGGTCAACAATGCCATACACAACGCTGTAAAATTGATGTCCTAGATCCTTCTTTAGTCGGAAATCGTGTTTAAAATCTTGTGCCAACAGCTTGTATATATAACTTAAAGACAGTCTGTTGTATTTAGAGTCTATTATTTTATGCATGTGAAACAATTGGAGATGTTAGAGATGAGACAAGTTAGTTCTATTATCATTTCACTCATGTTGTTTTGTTTTACATTTAAAAAAATTATTCTTATTTCTGTATAATCCTGTTTATTTTACGCGTCCTCTTTATATGCCATGGCTGGGGCTCCTGTTTGTTATAATAAAATGATACTACATCCCTTCAATTGAACCAAGATTCAAGATCCAATTATTACCTTGGAAACGATAGTGCATCTAATCTCTTAGACATCTAATCAAATCCAAAAATCACATTTTAGAATTGTGTACTATTCGACAGTTCTGCTAATCTTATCTGCTGATCCATCAGCAGTCATGGTCTATTATCAGCTCACTGACCACAACTACAATGAGAGCAAAAGACTAGGAACACTTCTTGGTTTAGGGCTACAGCTTTCAGACAGGCAGTCTGATGTTGAAGGGCACCTTTGACCAGCGGCGGCGCCAGCTTCAAATTTGACCAACAGCGAATTGAAGGGGAGGAGCTGATAAAGGGGTCGAGGTGAGAAACCGGTGCAACACAGGATGAGAAATTGTGCTCGTTGTTGATAACCCAGTTTCACTTACTTTGTTACCCTCGATAGAAGAATTCGATTTCATTGGGTAGAAGAGTTAAATTTCACAGGCAAAGGTTAACAAGCTAATATCAATGTCGTCAGAGTGGTAACTTTTAACTAGAAGTGGTTTTGGACTTTTTAACGAGGCTTCCTACTTCTATTTTACCTGCTATATCTCGCTCGATGCTATTTTGAATAAGGTTTTCCAACCTTTCGCCTGACATCGCAAATTCAAATTTTTTTAATGGGGTGTTCTTTGAAGGGACCGAGTTTTCGCCATGACAGACCGATTTTTGCGAAATAGCTGGAACCGACTTTATCGTACAGTATGATTGCAGTGCAGTAGGTCCACTATATGCCTTACTGTACTGCAATACAGCATGGTACCAGCAGAATTGGGACCAATTTTTGGTGTGATAGAAAGAAATACTAAATACAGGGCTAAATCGGGACCGACTTTATCGCTATCAAATTTCAACTGGGACCGGGTGGTGAAATTATTGGGGGGTGTGACACCCTCCATACCCCCTTATTTGCGCCCCTGCACAAAGGTAATTGTTGATGATTTTTACCTTGCTGTGTGCCTTTTCGCACGAGGCAGCTGTGACAGGTGGGGCTGCAGCTATACTCTTTTTACAGCTTAAAAAATGTTTGGGTACAAGTTTTAAAGTTAATTACTGCCAAAAACCTCTAGCAAGGAAGAAAGGCAAAGACCAAACTCTAAGAACCAAATGTTTAGCATTTTGTTTTATAGATCATCTTCATTATAGTTGGTCACTATTAACAGAACTGACAATGAAAAATGTTTCGATCTCAGAGAAGAAACATTAGAAAATTGATCTTTCAAAAGTATGTTGAGTGCTCAAAACATAATCCTTCGTCAGTTTCTGTTCTATTTTGTAAAGAAATGGCAGGTAATTGGAAACCATAGCTCTCAGAATTGCTTTTTCAAAAATAAAGAAGAGGTAGATGACATAACATCTAGATCGGCGCATTGCTGTTTTATATAATTCCCTTTTATTTCTCTTCAAAGAAAATGAAGCAAATTTTTCTGAATTTTGCAAGGTCTCCGTGTATGTTTATTAAATATGCTAAGTTGATGAAAAAGTTTAATCATTTTTGGGCAATTAGATTCTTGGTCATCATAATGATAAAGCCTTCTATTTGTGGCCCACTGTCTAGATACAGCCATTTGATTTTTATCCTTGTGGCAGCGGCTGGGGAGCCTTGGATGCCAGAGCCTCAACAATATAATTCGAAACTATTCACAGAAGTATTTATTTGAGGATGGAAAAACTCCTTCTTTGCCACCGCATCGGTCTACAATATATTATGCCCGGTTTCTCGAGGCTCTGGTACCCAGATTATTTTGCGGTCCCTGGGGTGGACACCTGTTGCATCTGTTGACTTTGGTCACACAACATGTATCACATGTGATGACTGCAAATAAAGATCAGGGGCCACAATTTTGGAATCACGTTTTACGCCAAGGGAAGCCATCACTGTGGGCCAGCAAAGCTACTTCAAATGATGATCCTATTGTTTTGCTAGGAACCACATGAAAGTAGGAAAAAACGGAAAATAATAGCATTTAAATCATTACCCAGGTATTGTCAAGGTACAATATGCCACCAGTTGAATCCCGTAGGAGTGTACACAATTTCACAAAAGCAATGACGCAAGCTTGAATGCGTAGTGACGCTCGGATAAAAACCCTTAGCAATACACCAATAGAATTCTTAACTGTTACGTCATAAAAATATATTTTTAGAACTTTAAAATACCACTAATTATGGAAAGTCAGCTAAAAATGTTTATAATCAGGTGAGATGGCCAATGAAAGATTGGGATTTGAAAATGTATTACTTATTAAGGTTATTCATGAACTTATGATAGGTGACCAAAAACAGTGATTTGACAGGGCAAGCGGCGGTGTTTACGTGGGCATATCTCAGCCAGTCTTCTAACATCTCAATTTCTATTTATGTACGCTCCTTTCTAATTACAGTGGAATCCCGATATAACGAACCCTGGATACAATGAACTTCGCGGTATAACGAACTAAATGTCTGGTCCCTTGGATTCTACCTAACAAACTCCTTGTAAATTCTCTCGGTATAACGAACCCCGTATATAACGAACTCTCGTAATTACGAACCAATTTTTAGGTCCCTTCATCGTAATTACCCTCGATAAAACGAATTTTTCATAAATTTTCCATCCGTCATTTTTATTTATTCATTTTCGGTATTCATTTATCACTTAATCTGGTGGGAAATCATTTCTATAATCGGCAAAACAAAATGTGAAGTAATCGAAGACGTCATTCAGCCAGCAACTAAAAGTAAAGTGATACCAGCTTTGCCAATATCTTGGTCCCAAATAATAAGAGGAACATAAAGATTTTCATTTTAAATGACTTACCACTAGTAACCTTTTAATTCAGCTTGGTTTTTTGGAGTTAAATGTGCACAGAAGTTGGTTGGAGATTGCCTGAACATGCCCATCGCAGGTTTTTTTAGACGTGAACTGCGAAATGATCGGTTTATTGAACTCCCGATATAACGAACTATTTTCTGGTTCCCTTCAGAGTTCATTATACCGGGATTCCACTGTAGATGTATTGACAGTGAGGTAGAAGACATAAATTTGATCAGATGCCCAGACAGATATTATGAATGGAAAACGCCTGGAAATAAGGCTACATTCCAATGATATAGCTTCTATATCATTGCTACCTTAGCACTGCTCCGTTTCGGGGTGATAGCTTTTCAGTCCACCTCCTCTCCAGGCACGTAAATAAAAGGGGGCGTGGGGGCGTGACGCCCCCTCCCAAAGGTTGAAAAATCCAATTGCAGTTGGAAAATTTAAAAGTTCACTTGGAATTCTTTCTAACTATTATGACCAAATATGTGAATTTTATAGCTTAGGATTTTGGGATTTTAAATGTAAAAATCTTAGATCTTATTAAAATTCAAACTCTGGATCAGGCACATCTTCTAATCGTTTTTAATTGCGAAGACCTGTCTCCACTGCATCTCAAATTGCACCATTGCATTGTTTGTTTTCTTTTTGACAGGGGTAAAGTTGAATTAAATTATTTCGAACAGGCAAGGTGAATTTCTGGATAAGAAGTTTAAATTTTACCATCAGTATTGATTGAGCCTGAAGTTTTGAAAAATCATTCCCTGTATTGATCAGAACAATTGAAAGTGGGAATTTTTTAAGAAACAACGAGTAGCCAATTCAATTGAAAACATTAAAAATCGTTCATTGCTAGAAATTCTCAATGCTTCTTAACGGGTGTATGCTAAGCTCCCCCCTGCACTTTGTAGACCTCCTTGAATCTCATCATAAATTGCTATGATAAAGCTAATGAGAAGCCACAAAACATTGATCAAAGAAGCTGCAGCAGAAGTATTCGATCAAAGAAGAGTGCTTTATCTTACGAATCGGGCATATGCACTTGCCCTCAGATCACCCTTTTCAGTTCAAAAAAACAAAGGACATTTAGCCCTTTGAAAATTGCAAAAAATTTCTTCGATCAAGAACAAAAGATGAAATGGTCAATTCCTTGATGCTTCTACATTGTTAAAAAGATACTTTATATAAAACTGATCTGCAGCAAATAGCTTCAAGATGGACAAAGCAGAAAATGAACAGAATTGCTGTTAATTGATTTGAAAAAATATTACTTTTTATCATTAAACATATCCAAGATCTAGACTGGTATGGCTTTGATGTTGCTTTATATCTTACGAAAAGATTAAGTGTTCGTATTACGTTAATCAAAATTTTGAGATTTCCTTTATTTCCTTCCGTGTTTTTATGCTTAAGACTAATCATTATAAGTAAAATGTTGGTAAGTATACAGAACCTAAAAATCTGGAATAAGGCTATTTCCAAATCAATTTAGTAGGTACAGAAGATTAACAGGTCGAAAGAAAAAATTCATCAGGTAAAGTTGGAATTTTCAACCTTCCACGACCCCCCAAAATTAGCCACTTGTTTACGTCCCTGCTCCTCTCTCTCCGCCTCCGCAGGTCTCAGAATTTGCTTTCATTTCCATTTTTTGCTGCCGTTAAATTTTGTGGCTCTGGTACTCAAGGTAGGGTGATTGTTGGAGAGACGGACCAGCATTGTCTGAAGGTCCGTTGGCTTTTTAAAGTTTCGCATCATATGCAAAATGCACATGCGTAGTTAAAGTCGATGTCAATAATTTTACGTCGCATAACACGCACTTTGGTAGAAACATTCGTGGCTCTTATTGGAATAAGCCAGTCTCGGATCAAAAGATGAAAAAAAATTAGAGAAAAGGGAGTCAAAATAAGATTGGAAATGAAACTCTGGTTTATATTTTGTAACTATGATGTATAATAGTTTTGAACAAATGCTTTGAAGAGCCATAAATGCAAGAGCAATTCGTTCCTTGACAAATTTGATGACAATGAAGAACAGTGACAATGAAAAAAATAAGAATATGAATGGTGTTTAGAATAACAAGCACTACGTCATCGACAAAGAAACAGCCATTATAATTTGAGAAGTTTGTGAAGGGCAGCAAACTTTCTTGGAATATTGTGAAAATCATCTTTTCTAGATGAAGAGATTTCAGTTGAATGCAAAGTTTTTGACCAGTTAGTTTCTACTGGGTAGTTTAACCCTTGCCCGCTGTTGATACAGTGCAAACATAGCCAATTGCTATGATGCTAATGCAAGTCCAGCCAAATAAGATAAAGTTCGTAGGCAGAAATTTTGCATGAACTGAGTGAACTGTAGTTCAATCAAGACCATGAAAAAAGACAAGAAGTCATTACCGTTTACTAAAACTCTCACGATTGGCATTAACTATGCTCGCAAGCCCATTCGCTTCACTGGTGTCAACATTCATAACGAATTGTCTTTTGACACAAGGACAACCGAATCCTCCAATGACTTTCATAAACTTCTCAAAAAGCATTTTAGCTAAGCGGTTTCAATACTCTCGAGTACCGAATAATCCTACCTACCTTATTAAGTTTTGAAAAATTTATTCTCCCCCACTTATTCCAACCCTCCTTTTTTAAATTCTTGAAACTGAAATGACTGTGAACATAATAAAATGTACTTACATTTTGAAGAATTCCTCCTGAGAAAATGTATTTACATAAATGTGTTAACGAAAGTCTACAAACTATGGCTGCAGCCTCCGATTATTGTCATATCAAAACATTTCCAGCCTCCTGACTAATTTCATCCCTCTCTCTACTCAAAAGGACCTTGGCAATTCATTCTTTTACATATAATAACAATTTTATAAGAACACGAGCCTCAAAATTGGTGAAAAGTTAAGAACAAATTAAGAACAAGCTGAGGCTAAGCTACTGTAAAATGCAATTTTCAACAACGGGTGCTTTTTCGGTGAATATTTAAACATGGCGGCAAATGAAGGTTGCTTCACGCACTATATTTGCAAATGCGGCCCGAACACCTCCCTAGAGCAAAAAGCTAGCAATTACATTGCACCCTATAAATTTAAGAACAAATTAAGTACAATCGAGCCTCAGAATTTCGAAACAAATTAAGAACAATCAGCCAGAACTTGAATTTACTGGTTCTAACAAAAAAAGAGTGTATATTTTATCATCCTGATAAATATAGTCCATTATCAATATCAAAGTAACTTAGAGATTTTCTATATATAGTGGTCTCTTTGCTTTTTTCTTTTCCGTTTAAGTTAATTGGGAAACACGTTGAAAACTGCATAATATTTTGGAGCGTAAAATTCTGCATAAAAATTCACTTCATTAAATCATTATGAATGTAAGCGTCTTCAAAAATCTCATTGTTTCAACGAGCAGCCGCTCGTAAATTGTCTCGAGTTAGATAGGCCATACGCTGGGGTCGATCCCGTAGACATTTTTTATGCCCGGATTCACTCTTCATAATCGTTTAAGTACATCATTATGCAAGTAAGAAAAACGAGGGTGGACATCTGGGCGCGTGGTAGGTTTTCTGGAAATCACGTCGAAAAATGGACCCCTTTTGGTCGCTTTTCAGCTAACGAAAACTCATAACAGGTTTTGTGCGAGGTTTTCTAACCCTTTTCTTTGGAAATGGGCATCCGAATGAAGTAAATAAACGTTTATATTATTGAATATAAAAGTTACCAATTGCTAAAATAGTAAAATTATACTGTGCATGTGCAAATTTATGTTTTCCAAAACTTTTGCACTAATTGAAAATAATAGAACTCTTTGCGCATTCAAGAATAAGACTCTCACTTATATCATTTTTTGCAGGTGTAGTAGATGTGAGAACCATTGTAATTAAAGAATCGTTTAAGGCAACGTGCTTGCTAAGAATCAAACGTTTAAGTGTAAACAATCAACAAAACTAAAAAAAATGTCTCAGTCATACTCTGTCTCAGTCAACCAAACGCGACTGTGCTAAGCAAAATGCAAATAACGTTAATCGTAAAGTTCAATGAATAAAACCTGATGGATTCTCGATCTAGGTATTTCTCGGGACTATTACTCATGGCTGATTTGTTAATATCCTCCTTGTTTGTATAATCATTTCCAGTTAAGGCATATAATGCAGGAGGAATGGTGAACATCATAGCAGGATGAATCTTGTGTGCCTCCTGTCACCGTTTTCACTCAGAGATCTGTAAGGCCATGTGCTTGAAGTGGTTCCAACGTGTTTGGCAGTTGGCAGCACAACAATTTCGTATTCCAGTACCATGCATTGCATGCGGTATGATTCTGCAGTCAGATTTTTCATAATTAACCTGGAGCTGACTGCTGTACTTTCTCACCTAATCCCACTGTCAGTGGAAAGAGTGTGTAGACAATGATTTCATGGAATATCACTGACCACTCTCTGAACATCAGGCTGAGAATTGCTTAACCCTCTATTGATCATATCTTTATGAAGTATTGAGAGGTGCTTCTGCTTGTGGCACAACATGCCCAGAATGACCTCATCTTTACTTCTATTGGTGTGTTTGTATTGCTTGAAAAAAGATCGAGAGGATGGGTTTCTTTTCTTCTCCTTTTTTCAGAATTCTTGATTGAAAGCTCTTTGTACTGGTCAAAAATGCAATAAATTATCTTGGGGCTAGTAGAGCTTCAAATAAGGATTTTTCAATGAAGTCAAAGGTATTCCTGCAATATCCACAAAATAGGATATTTCGTTTGTTTTCATCTGACCAGATCTAGCATAATACACTCTTTTTTTCATAAGAACCAGTAAATTCAAGTTCAGGCTGACTGTTCTTGATTTTTTTGAAAATCTGAGGCTGGGTTGTTCTTAATTTGTTCTTAAACTAAGAGGGTGTAAGCAGTGCGATTGCTAGCTTTTTCGCTCTAAGGAGGTGTCCAGGCCTCATTTGCCAATAAAGTGAGTGAGACAGCCTTAATCTGCTGACAAATTTGAATATTCACTGAAAAAGTACCCACACATCGCTGATAATCTTTGATTTTGAGAAAAATCGTTGTTTAAAATTGCATTTTGCAGAAGCTCAGCCTCAGCTTGTTCTTAATTTGTTCTTAACTTTTGACCAGTTTTGAGGCTCGTGTTCTTATAAAATTGTTCTTATAAAAAAAAGAGTTTATTATACTTTTGGCATAATATTGACCAAAATCGTGGTTTAGCACAATATCTAGCATAACTTAGAATCTAACATAACTCTGGCATAATTTTGATATCTTAAAAAAAATCATCATTGTTTCCATTGGTTTGTTGTCTATCGTTACCAAATACCTTATACCAGCATGCATGGCTATCATTTTGGGAGTAAATTGTGACTTGCTACTTTCAGGGTTGCCAGATGTTTGGAATGATTGGCAGCCAAGCATTTTACCGTTGGCGGCCAAATTCAGCCAACTAAACGAAATATACAAAAAGCTAACTTTTGCTAATTGTGGGGAGTGATCGTGTAATCAAAATTTGCTTTGTAGGTTACGTTGCTTTATCTTAAATTGCTTTATCTAAACTTTCAGTTGCTTTATCTTAAATTGTCTGTTATCTTTTACTTTGTTTCATGTTGCGTCATTTAAAATTTTGAAAATGATTTCTGCAAACATTTTTGCTTCCTTTGAATTTTCATGGTTTTTGCAACATTTACGAACAGAGTTCAGCCAAATTTTGCTTCTTCGGCCAAATCAAATTATGACGGCCAAGGGGTTTTGAAAAACAGCCAAAATGGAGAAAGTTGGCCGTCAAAACAATTGATCTAAGTTGCCTTTTTCTGTATGAATTATGAGTATACTGTGTTTTAGACATAGAGATGAGTAGTCAAAAAGGCCAAATTGACACTCTGGTCATTTTTGCTATTCTGAGCATAGGTTAGCCTCTTTCCCTTACAGGATTGCCTTGATTTGAAATTTAGCATAAGTTTTGCAAATCTAGCATAATTTAATGACAAATTTGGCATGATTCCAAAATTGAGATCGGGTCAAACTGTTGCAGGGAGAGTTTAACTCAATCTCCAAATCTCGATATTAATCGCTCTTGGTCAAGTACATGGCCTTACAGAGCTCTGGATGAAAACTAGCGCTAGAAACCCACATAATTCATCTCGCTACACAGATCAGCAAGATTCATTGGTGAAATGACGTTCCAGCATTTATCCTGCATTACATGGAAATGGTTTTCCAAGCAAGGTGGAAATGAAGCAGTCAGCCATGGGCAGTAGTCTCGAAAAATACCACGATTGCAAAAAGCGAAAACTGCAGATTGCAAAAGCTGTGGAGTTCCTGGTACAGGTGTTGATGAGAGGGACAAGACTAGAAATGATGAACCACGCAGGGACCAGTATAACCATTGCCAAGATAAAATAAGAGAACTAAAATAGTCTAACTAAAACCCTTCGATTTACCTCCCTTTTCGCATCCCGATTCTCGGGGGAACGGGCTCTGTTGTCCGAAACAAGACCACCTTTGACAAGAGCAAGCCTTGACGAGGTGAATGAACGGTTGCTCTTATATCATATCATGTTTTAGTACGGTTTCTAGCTACTTTTCCTTCACCTAGTACTAGTACTAAAAAAATCTATTACCAGTTTACAGAATATGAGATTGGCATACTGCGGGCCAGGCCCTAATTTAACATTTGTAATGAAAGAAACAAGATTCATTAATTCAAAATTTCCGATCTGAAAAGTTCCAAATGTTCCGACAGATTGTATCAACAAAAATGTCATTGTTGATGCAATCTGTTGGAACATTCGGAACTTTTCGGATCGGAACTTTTGAATTAATGAATGTTGCAGTATTATTTATAAGAAAATTGAAGTCCATGGAATCCGATTACAACTTTTCACATGAGAGTTGGTGAGAAACTCTAATATGGTCTAAGCCGGTTAAGGCCCAGACGAAAGGGGCCATATGTTCTTTGGGGTGAACTTTCTAGGGGCTACATGAAGGGGAGCAGCTTATTGGAGGTCATAGATGAATTATTTGAGCAGAAGAACTTCATGGCCCCATGCTCTCAGTCAAAAGCCGCTGCTATTTTTAGTGTTCTAGAATCGCGGTTCTAGTACTGCTCGAAGTTGGAAGTGCAAAGACCGTCACGGATCACGTTTGGTATCCAGTGTCTGGATTCCAGATAAAAGTAGATCAATGTTGTTATTTAAAATAGTCACAGACAATCAGTTGACTTAAAATAACGTGGGTGTTGCTCCTGTGTGATACGACTCTGTGCTGAAAGGAGCTAAAACCTTTAGATACTCCCCAACGATAACCTCGCACCGCAATTCTTTCCATCGTTATGAAACCTTCGCAGTCAGACTCTTAGATGCAGCTCATCTTAATTCATTAAAATTAGGGAGATTCAAAGTTTAGGTCCAGAGGAAAGGGGCAATATGTTTTTTGGGTCCTGCTCCTGGCAACGTCAATCCACCTCGTTGCGTTGATTCTACATGTTTGTTAACTCATTGCATGCAAGCAGTACTGGAAATGAAAGTCTATTGTTCGATATCCTGAATACAGAGAAAACCCAACGTTCCATCCAAAGAGACAAAAAACAATGAGTTATTGAAAGACAGTACTAGAATTTGAAAACTACCAATGGGAAGGGATACCACAGTATCTTGGCTTTGGCACGCCATTATTGCAAAGGTCTGTGCGACACAAAGCAAAGGCGCACATGCAGTAAGCGCTATTGATAATTTTCAAACAAAAAGTTTAAAGAAAAACTAGAAAGTAAAGTGTTGCACCACTACATGCCACCACTGTCACGCACTCTCTCTCACACCAACTGTAGTAGGAATGTATATCAAGTGTCATTACGCTAACCTCGCTTTGACGCGCGCTATTTCTGTCTTGCTCATCGCTCTAAAGACTGCCCAAAGTTACTCTCCTTCGCAGAGGCTGTGGCAAACAACCAACCTTTTTTGTCAGGACCCGTGCCCGTCTCCCGGTCCATTTCAGCCCCTCTTTCCTACTTGGAACAAATCTACTTTCAATACACAAATTGAAACAACACCACTATTGTTCAATCTCAATACAACTCCCTTTAAAAACATGAATGTAAAATACCCAACTAAAGACAATTTTTGGAATGTCTTGGTTGAATCAACCTTTCGCTTCGCCTTTTTGCATGTTTGTTTCTGTCCTTGTTGCTATGTTGCTGAGATTCGCGCAAATAAATGTTGATTTTTTGACGCAGTTTATTTGGCAGAGGCACGCCGCAACTCGTTTTGAAAGATCGGTTGCCAACAAACGCCTCTGCGATGGAGAGTGACACAAAGTAATAGGTACAACTAGACCTATCTATTTAATATACAACGATAGGGAATGGTTTGCTTATAAAAAGGAATTCCATAATTAATTTCCCTCTCAATACTGCGGCTTGTAAGATCATACCGCACGTCAACCAGCCGTACACATCTGTTGATCAATAGATTGCAGAATTATTATTTCTGGTAACATGTGCATGACAATTCTCATACAAATCCAGTAGTTAAATTATTTCTGTCTGCTGTAATTTCGTGGATTATACAATCAATACCTGAAATATAAACAAGTAATTGTCGTTAATTTTCAAGAACCACCTTGAATGTAAACATGTTTAACTTCTCTTGTAACAAGACGAACGATGATGCTGAAGAAAAGGTGTGCCTTACAGAGGCAACAGAAGAGAATCCAAATGACGATGACGATAAAACGGAGATTGACAAGTCAGAGGAAATATTGCAAGAACAGAAGGCTCAATCATCCATTTTGCAAACATCGTTCAACATCCTTAACTTGATACAAGGTTTGTCAAATATATTTCTACATCTATTTGTTCAGTAAAATTGTGATGATGCTGTCAAGCTCTCGATACTTAAAGTTTACATGTCTTGACGTAATCTTTCTTTTTAATTTTTTTTATACACAGTCTAAAAAAAGTACATTTTACAAGAACAAGATTACAAAGACGTTGCCAATGGGAGCATGATAGGCATGGCTACCCATTGACTTAAACAAAAAAAAATACAGTAGCATCAAAGGCTATACCAAATCCTGTTTAGTCCTTGCGGAAAGCTGGTTCGATCAAAATACAAAGAGGCTACAACTTGAATAGAAGATAAAATTTGGACAAGGTTTTGGTGTGGTCTTTAGTGCTGATTCTACATTACTATACATTTAATGCTAAAAGATAAATGGAGAAGGATGAAATGTTAGATAAGTTAAACAATTGTGGTATTTTCTGGTGCTGCAAGAAACGTTCTGATGTATGAATGAATTTTACCGTAGATTCCAAGTTTTTTTTATTTTCATCATGTGAAAATCTTTTGTGACCATACAACATAATATGCACAAGGGTTTGTTTTGACGGGTTTGAAATGCTATTATCGCGTCAAGGAGATCACACCTTTGATCATCATATGCATGGCAATGCAGCAAGTGTTCAGTGTCCTCGATTCTGTCGTTAACTAGGCACATAGGATTGACTGTGTCCCGAAAGTTATGACTAAATTTGTGGGAATTTAGTTTACTGAGGCCAACGCGTAGCTGAGTGAGAATGGCAACACCTTTTGGATCACAAATTCCATAAAGAGGCTTCTGGGCAGGGCGGATAAGAGAAGATATTCTATTTTTGAATAAGCTGACTGTAGGCGATTCTCTGATCTCAGAGGCAAGGCTATTCCATTCTTGTAAACCATTTGGGTAGAAGCTTGACTGAAAGCGCTCTGTTCTTGCATTTATTCGCCCAACGACAGCATGATTTTTAAGTGCGTAAGTTGGCAAACGAGTTTGTGGAATAGGATGTCTTGTATATTCCGGAGCAAGGTTATTAATAAACTTAACGAAGAGAATTAGACGCCTGACGCCTACTCCATCTTCTGTCATTTAAAGGTTCCCAGCCAAGCTCCTCGTATATTTTATTTCTCGAAGTACCTTTCCATGCACCTGTTATAGCTAAGCCAGCAGAATACTGGACTGATTCAATTCTTTCCATTTGGCGATGTAAGAGGATTTCATGGCTGAAGTCACACACTTTCTGCGGGATATGATAAATAACGTCACTATAGTCAAGGTGGGGCCTAACATAGAGTTTATAGAGAGAGTTTAAAGTCTTTCTTGGCAGGTAATCAGATAGGAACCATAGCATACCAACCCCACGTCTCGCTTTATTGATTGTAGATTGAATATGACTGGAGAACGTAAGTCGGTTGTCAAACACTACACCTAGATGTTTATGTTCGTCAGCCTTCATGACAGTTTCATCATTAAAGAATATAGGCGGGTGATCAACGGGAATCTTTTTTCTAGAAAATGTCACTTCAACTGCTTGCTTCGCCGGTTCAGGATTGAACGACATCCTCCAGTCATGTGCCCAACGGTTGATACGCTCTAAGTCATGATTCAGATCTGCAGCGTATTTATTTGGGTTGTGAGCAACTGAAAAAATCGATGTGTCATCGGCAAATAACTTAACATTGCATTTGAGATCTGTTGTCAGATCATTGATCATGAGACAAGGAAGAAGAGGGGACCTAAAATCGACCCCTGTGGAACTCCAGCATCAATTTTGCCCCATTGTGATGTTTTGCCATTCAAGACAGTACGCTGCATGCGGTCTTTTAAAAAACTGCGAATCAGTGATAAAAACTGCCTAGAGACACCATTTTGCTGTAATTTGTAGATCAATCCATCGTGCCATACTCTATCAAAAGCTTTCGAAATGTCTAAAAAAACTGACCGTACATCTAGAGGAGGGTTGCAGTCAAATGCAACAAAGATAGAGTTAACAATTGAGATCAACTGGTTGATAGTAGAGTCTCCAGGGCGAAACCCAGATTGGTTTGGATTTAGCAGTTCATGGAAGGAAAGGTGCTCGTACAAGGAATCAAACATTAACTTTTCTAATACTTTTCCAAGAATAGGAAGGAGGGAAATGGGACGATAGCTTTGCTTGGGGTTCTTGTTGTTCTTTTTGTGAACTGGAACGACATTGGCTCTTTTCCATACTTCAGGGAAAACGCCTTCTTTCAAGCATGCTTCGAATATTAACTTTAGAGGAAAGACTAGGCTGTCGTCATAAATTCTAGTCATACGAACAGATATGTCATCCCATCCATGTGCCTTATTTGGGTTTAAGGAACGTATAATATTGAGTCTTTTCTCCTCTGAGACGCAGCAATCGGTCAATGAAGGTGCTTTGGATAAAATCTGATCTGGTACTTGGCTTCCAGTATCTATTGTAGTACATTGGAGTACAAAATAGTCATTGAACATTTGTGCTTTCGACTCAAAATCAAGAACAAAAACGTCGTTTTCCAAATAAGGGGGAGCAACTGGCATTTTGGCCTTGTTCAGTATTTTGTTTACCAGGGACCAGTACGTTTTTGGCCTGTTTCAGAATTTGAGAGAGGGTTTTGCCAATTTTGTAAAATACTGTCTTTTGGCTTTCTCGATGATTTTAGAGCTTTGTGCTATCATATTCTCGATATCCACTAGTTTGCTATCGGGTCTACCATTCTTAACAAAGTTTTTGTACGCTCGATTTTTCTTGCGGATGAAATTTTTTATCTACTTGGTTATCCAAGGTGCCTGACGAGGCCGAACGGTTTTAGTCGTGACGTGACGTAATCTTGTCATACTTATTCAAAAAGTTTTTATTGATTCAGCGATTGAAAGTTCGCTTTGGAGAGAAGAAGGGTTTGTACTTAGTGACTTAGGGGAAAAAAAGTTTTTATAAGCAGGAATTACATTATATTAACTAGGTAGGTAATAGCTTGCATGCTTGTTGGGTAATAACTAGCAGGGTGGGACATGAAAATGGTTTTGTAAAAAGGAATTACTTGAGTAAACTAAAGCTTTTCGTCTGACATTCTTCAGAGTTTAAAACGTCAGAACATAGATCGAAAATTCTACGCTAGGACATATATATACCCAGTTGTGGATCGAAATAGGCCAATCAAAAGCACGAGCACATGACTGTTGAGGTTGACCAATCAGTGCCGCTTGCCTAAAGAGGATGTTACCAATGGAGTCCTAATGTGAAAACGAACTCCTTTTGTTTACACAATAGCGGATTTTTCGTGCTAATGTAGATAGCTTCCAAAACTGATAGATGAAATGACGATCGGGCTTTACCAGTAATACGAAACATGTACGTTATTACAAAAAACAGAATACAGAAAACATTAAAAAACACATACGCTATTACAAATAATCTTTATAATGGAATTGAACTATATCTTGGCACATAAAGATGAAGATTTACAGGTGCAAGCCTAAAAGGCATAAACACTTTCTCTGTTCAGTTTTTTCCCAAGCTGAATCAATGCAGATAGGATAAAACTCGATAAATTCGTAATACTTTAATGTTTCTATCATTTCAATTAATATTTCTGTTAAATTTCATAATATGTAAAACTTTCAGGAATGGGAACGTTAGGAATCCCATACGCGATAAAAGTTGGTGGACTGTCATCTATAATCTACATCGTGATAATTGCCGTGGTCACGTGTTATACTGGGGGCTTAATCATCGACGCACAGTATGACGATGGGTTTGATGAAGATGACAAGGAAGGAAAAGAGAAATCAAAGCCAAGAGTTGGATACGCTGCCGTTGGTGAGTTGGATACCCTTTTAGTACATGACATGCATTTGAGTCTGCATTCAACTAAGAAAGCAAGGAAAATCACACCGTATTTTGTCAACTGGTTGTCCTTTGAACTTCAGAACAAAAAAATGCTCTAGCATGCAGAAATTTAGTTGTTCATCGGGCAAGGAATACCGGAGAAACCTTTAGCATAACAAAAAGAATTCAAGGTACAGCAATACAATTTTTATCTAAACTATCCGATAGAGAAACCTTTTCTTGCCCTAAGGGGTGAGAAATTTTTAGAATATCTTGTCGCATTTATCGGATCTTCTCAATTAACTTTTGACAACCCAGGCTACTTTAGGTCCTTTTTGCTCAACTAAGGCCTTGCGAGTTTGATAATTGACGATATTGTAAAGGCAAGATCGTCTTAGAAGTCAGCTGCTCATATTCGTTCAATTGCATGGCTCTTGGTATAAATCTCAAAATACCTCATACAGTAGAAACTCGCATAAAAGAAGCTAGGTTTTTTTCTGGCAGCCTGAATAGGTTCTTAATTAACAGGCTGCTATTCTAAATTCCAGTCTAAAAGGTTCTTAACAAGGCTCTTATATACGTACAGGCCTTGCATACATTAACAATGTTTTCCACCGCAAGAATTCTAATGGACACACTTAAACCAGCTTTTTTTTATGTTAAATTTCAACCAATCTAATGAATTTGTGTTGTTAGATTGTCCTGTTAGAATGCAACATACCATAACCTTATTTAATCTAAAAACAATTTTTTCTTATATATACATATATACCTTTCCAATTTTCAGCCTCCTGGGGGTTCTTAATCATGGGGTTTTAAAGGTTAAATTTCAGCCTCAATGTTCTTATAAAAACAGGTTCTTTTATGCGGGTTTCTACTGTATCATTCTCAGTATAAATCATTGTTTCTCGATATATCTCCACGTCAACCTCATAAAATGCAACACAAACAATGACTTTAAACAAAGTTGCAATTAAAGCGGATATGCAGCCGAAATTAAAATTTTTTTAGTTTTGATCTATAGTTTTATAGCATAGGTTTATTTTCCTAGGTAGCTGGATAATATTGAAAAAGATCGTTCCAAGGATCTAAGATTCGATTTTTTAAAATCAATTGAAGATATATATTGATAAATAGCTTAGCAAAGGATTTAGGGGTCGGGGCAAACTGCTTGAAAGCATTTTTCGTAATCTTTAAGAGACGAGAAGATGTACTGGATGGATAGTTTTCTGGTAAAATATCTGTAACTAGATGGAAAGACTTGAGATACAAATGGCAACCTAAATACTGAGATATGTTCAGAAAGCCTTTGTCTGTACGTTGATTAAATGACCATAATTAAAATGAGCGTCTTTCATCTTCTGCTTTAAGCTTTAACTCAAAGTCTACTAGTTTGTTTGTTTTATTTATCGTGTAGATAGGGCAATATAATGATCTAAGAAGTAATTATAACTATTTTCTTCTGAATTAATGCCATCTGTATTTACCATGCCAAATGTCCATGACGTCATACTTTTTTAAAGAAAAACAATGTAAAATTGTTCTTCCATCTTTAAAAACACCTGCGATCGTCGAAGTATAGTTGTAGCTTAATTTGCTAATAGAAATGACATTCTTTTGAACTCTAATCGTGCAGTGTTTCTTTTTAAGATTTTGTAACCAAACCCTCACAACTACTTATGTCATTAATCCTAATCAGGTCAGAAACTTAAACTAAAGGCAGATTTTTCAATTTCCATAATGATATTTTTCAAGGAGAAATATGTAGAAATGAACATTGTTCTATATACATTCGTTCAATATATACATTCGAAAAACCGAGGTTTTGCCAAATAGTTCAAATTTGCAACATCGTTTGAAGCATTTCTCAGCCTGAAGAGGCAGGTGCTATGTCGTATAAGAAACAATGTGTCTGATGAATTCAAAACGACATGTAGAAATGCTGTATTGTCAAATTATATATAGCTTGATGTTCTTCAATTATATTGTATTATTATAGGTGAAGCTGTTTGGTCAACATATGGTTCCCGAATCGTGAGCACAGTGCAATTGGTACATCTATTTGGTGCATGCGTTCTATACCTTATACTTGTTTCAAATTTCTTAGAAAGCATATTCCCAGAGATATTGCTAACCAAGAAACATTGCATGATTCTAGCTGGAGTTCTGGTCTTTCCGACTGCGTTCTTGAGCAATTTAAGTAACATCGCATGGCTTAGTTTAACAAGCGTTACTTCACTCAACATCGTCTTCGTTCTTTTAATTGGGTATTCCGTCAGCGAGTATCGTGAATGGAGGATATCATCACTTCACATGGGTAGCATTGATGGTATGGTAATTTCCATTTGCATCATACTTTTCAGCTACGTTGCTCACCCTTACCTTCCAAAAATTGAAGGTAACATGAAAGAGCCGGAAAAGTTTAAATTCGTTACAAACGTAGCCTTCACGATGGCAACGATGACTAAGATTGTTTTTGGGGTAGCACTTGCCTGCCATTATGGCGACAAGACCAAGCAAAGGGTAACAAATAACGTCAGGAGCAGAAGTCTCAAATTAGCAATTGACGCTCTCTTGGCACTAAGTGGCCTCTTTTCGTTTGCAATGCCGCTAAACGTCATTTTGAACATTATTGAGAAAGCAGACTTGCAGTTGCTTGTCAAGATTTTCCCACTGTTTCGCAAAAACAAGCCGATGAGTTGCAGCGAAAGAAGCATCGACCTAGCAATGAGGGTCATACTTGTTTGCATGAGTACGACAGTAGCGATGCTCATACCAGAATTCTCTCTTCTCATGGCGATCTTTGGTAGCGTCACTGCTGTTGGCTTGGTTATTCTATTTCCAATCCACTTCCATGCACAAATGTTTAGAGACAAGATGACTAAGAAAAGCCTAATTCTAAGTTACATGCTAGTCGCTGTTTTCATTGTTATTGGTGCAACTGGCCTAGCCTCATCTTTGAAGGCACTTGTACAAGCAATAAGGACATCTAATGAATAAATGAAAACTGAACAACGAAAATTCACCAACATTGACTAGAAATTGCCGCTCCTTTGTAGCAGAGTGACTGGTGCAGTAGCTGAATACTTGAAAGTAATACAGTAGACTCAATAATGTTTTGGTCTTTACATGCTGAGATATCGTTGAATGCTGCAAATATCGAAAGCATTCAAACGCTCTCTAAACCGAGAAAGTTATGAAAGGAAAACTTGCTGTTCAACATGAGGCCTTCTAAATATCAGACTTTGAATATATAAGGTTGGAAAAAATCTGGAAGTTTTCAGAGAGAACAAATGTCAAAAGTTCGGTCAACAATCAGAGAATGCTTCACTAACAACAAACAGTAAAAATACTGTATTCTCTAAGTGCGGGCAATAGGAACAGGCTTTTAAAGTTTTTTGCAGGAAGCAAAAAGAACAAATTATTCCTGTAAAAAAATTGTTTCATGGGAAAGGTTTGTCCATTAGACTGAGAATGAATTTCCAAAGTAGTACCAAACAGTTTCATCTAGTAAATTTGCATACTGGGTATCGTACTTGTTTTATCATTTGGGATTTAGCTAAGTCTTCGTTATCTTCCCATTTTAACATTGAGATTAAAGTCCTTTTAATTTAGTATTTGAATAGCTTCTCAATTGCAGAAATTAACGTGTTATTGTTTAATTCTTCAGGAGTATTACGAAACCTTATAAAGATGATATATGGATTTTTTTTTCTTTAGGTGAACACCAAATTTTTACTTTAAAAACAAATCACTGCAGAATGAAAAATGGTTTTAATCTAATTTTAAATTTTATAATAAAACATGATATAATCATTGAAATAACTAGCTTTCATTTTTGCAATGTTTACAAGTATGAATGATAAAAAATTTATCATATTTCTTGCAAAATAGCACTAGCTGAAAGTTTACCCCCGTAATGACTAGTAAATAAATAAAATAAACAAATTAATGTGTATGCTATGTAATCAAAATAAGTATTACTTATTACCTTACTATCACGGCGTCTTTTAATGCTTTACCATGCTCTGCTAGACCAATGATGTCCTTTGTCGTGAGCATCTGTGCCTAGGATAAGAAAAATACATGCATAGAGAAAAAATGTGTATTCATCATCTGATTCGTTTCGTTGAAAAGCAGCCAAATGTGAAACTTAAAATAACACTGCGAAACAACTATGCTTAATGAAATTTCAGTCATTTTAATGCTTGGTAAATTATTTCTTAAATAGAAGTTTCGTTTATTTGGGGTGCACTTAACACATACTAAGGATGGACGCTAGAGCATCTGAAGGAAAATATGGGAAGATGTGAGAAGATGTGGGAAGATGTGGGAAGATGTGGGAAGATGTGGGAAGATGTGGGAAGATGTGGGAAGATGTGGGAAGATGTGGGAAGATGTGGGAAGATGTGGGAAGATGCTGAAGATGCGAAAAGATGCGGAAAGATTCGGCTTCACTAATATCTGAAAGTTTTCTACAGGGTTTTACCATAGCTGCTGCGATGTTTTGAGGATCGTTGCAAAATATTTATTGACGAAGTTCGATTAAATTATACGGAGCAGCTAAATGTGCTTACAAAGGCTCAGGCAGAAGCGGACTGGCCCACCGGGAAATTTTCCGGTGCGCCCTTTGCCCCAAATTATTTTTTTCAAAAACTTTCAAAAGGCAACTAATCTTCGAACAAAACTAAAATTGATTACAACCATCAATTGACCTCCTGTCTAAAGTGCGTTTTCATTAAAAGTTTAGCTTTACCTTTAAGTTGAGCAATATTAAGACCCCGTTTACACTAGAGTGTTTTATCCGGATAAATTTTTATCCGGATAAATTTTTATCCGTTTACGTTGTACCGGATAAAATTTTATTCGTTTAGCCCCTCCGTTTACATGGTGAAACTAAATGGTGAGTTTTTTAATTGGGCATGCGCACAACCCTTGATTTAAGAACGGTCGAAAATAATTTTCATTGATGTCAGAGTGAACACGTTGATATTTCTGTCATAAAGTCGACAATGCCAAAGAAATCGGAGAATACATCGACGGGAAGTAGCAAGAAGGCTGATAAGAACTTCACATGGACAGATTAGGAAACTGCTTTGCTGCTCCAAGGTCTGTCCCAGAATCGGCGTGGTCGTCGATTTCTTCTTGAAGCTTTCAGAATACGGCTTATTCTTTGCAGCCGTGAATTGCTATAGTCAACTATCGATTCCAAGTTGCGTTGGCTAGCTCTATAGGATCTCTCAGATATAGCAGCTAGCTGAGCATTTAGCCTTGCTGCAGCAGCTACTGAGCTTAAAAATGCAAACAGAGATAGTATGATGTTTTGAAGACTTTCATCCATGATAGTTCAGGAAACAGCAAAAATGACATGAAATATTAACAAAAGCGCGCCAATTTTTTCTCTTGCGCAGTTTCGTTATCATATTTAAATGGCCTCAATATGAAACAGAATAGCCTCACTGTGTATGCGTATAAAAATTTATCCGGATAAAACTGTTTACACTCCCCTTTGCCGGATAATTTTCTATCCGGACAAAAATTTATTCGCTTTCGTAGCAGGATAAATATTTGTACGGCAAAGCGGATAAATATCTACACGGATAAAATTCGCTCGTGTAGACGGAGAGCCTATCCGCGTAAATTTTTATCCGGATGAAAATTTATCCGGATAAAAGACTCTAGTGTAAACGGGGTCTAAGATTGATTGTTAAGTTCAATTGTTAAGTTTAATTGTTAAGTTTCCAGATCTTTGTTATTGTAAAATTCATTGAAGACGAAATTTTGATCAGCAAATTCTGCAAGATTTTTTAAAAACCTTGAAAAGAACATATTTTGTTTTGGAAATTTTGGACAACTTTTAAACATGCTCAAATCTTTTTCATATGAAACCTCTGAGAGCATATAACGTCAGAATCAGGGTCCAAAAGAACAAGATGGAAAATTCGATCCAGAAATTGGCATTTATTCTCTATCTTGTTCTTTCTTATCTTTATTCTGACGTTTTATACTCAAGGTTCAGACGAAAAGGCTTTTAGTATGTTAAAAATGTTTGCTTTTTTCAAAGCCATTTTAAAATTTAGAAGCGCCAAAAAATTGTCCATATTTTGTTTTACTGACAGCAGTAGCTGTGGTAGCAGCCAGAAGGCCTACTCTCACTTCCAACCCTCGTTAGTTTTTAATTTTTCAAGCAAGTGCACAATACTTGAAGTAATTTCATTTCTGTTGAGGTGACTAATAATTTTGTGAAACCCATGACTTATTATTAACCATATTAGATTAACTATATTATTAACTATATACTTTCTGAACGTCCTGTTGGTGGCAAGCTATTTTATTTTGCAATTCAACTAAAAACTCATAGGCATCATGCTCTTTGTACGTTACAACTAGAAATTTTGTACCCAAAAGAAATTATGACTTATTGGAGCCAAAAATCTTGACCACTTTTTAAAAAACTTTATACGGAATTTGTTGAGAATTGATGGCATCATGTACGAACCTTCTGTAAAACTTAATGGAAAGTTAAACCGGCTGTTTTGAAAAAGAATTGGTTTCAAATTTACAGCTATCTATTAAAGTATTCCAATCTTTCTTCAAACTTTTGTTCCGGAATAAAGACTGTGCTTTTCTTGAGAAATTTTTTACCCTTTTTACCATGTTTTCACACAGTTTCTCATACAGAAGGAGCCTTCAATCTGTAAAGTCATCATTTTTCGCAAAACGGACGGCAGCAGGGTCTCTTAGAATTCATTTGTCCAAGATATGTTATCAGATATCTTTCGGACAAGTCTAAAGTTTTGAGCACATATTCAATACCTGATCATAATTCCACACGCTGATGTACTGGCATAATACCTTTTGTCAATGATTTGTATCTCTAGTGTAGAGGCAGGTGAAACACAGTCATTAGGCTAGCAGGTGCTAAGGCACCCCCTTTATTTTGTTTCAAAGATATGCTGCAAAACTTTCGAAAATTTATGAGAATGAAGTCATGTCTTTCGTCAAACTTCTATAGATTTCGAGATCGAGTTTAATTTAAAAGAATCTCGTCTCCTAGGCCAGAGAAGTTTCTTTCTTTCTAAAATCTTGGAAGATAGTGTCTCGCTAGCTGAAAAATCATCATTTGATACCTAAAATTGAGGGCAATACATCAATTGGTACCTACAAATGTTGTCAGCCGTGTAGACGTTTCAAATACATTCAATTTGACTGAGAATCGTCTTCATGCCAATGCCAATTATGAATAAAAAAGTTTGATTTTCAACATGGGGCATGTTCCGACATTCTAAATAATGTGATTTCAAAAAATTTTCCCCCGTTTCCTATGACAATGTTTGCAACAAACTGATTCTCAGCCAAAGCAAAGTTTTTCCAAGCCCGTTTTACAACCCCAAAGTTAGGTGACTTTAGGACCTATTGGCGCCCTTTTGGCTGCTTTTCCCGGTGGGTCAAATGATTGCCAGTCCGCTACTGGCTCAGAGGAAAGGGTGAGACGACTTTATCATATCTAGATTGGGTACAATAGATCAAAATTAATGGTATGAATTTATTTTTGCGGGTAACACTAAAAGTTTAGAAAATGTTTGAATTGAGTCGTAATGATGCTTTTAGAATAATTCATAAATTATAAAGTGTTTAAAGTTGGAGAAAATTAATTCGACCAATAAAAATTACACAATACACACTTTTTATATATAAGAATGTAGTCTATTCTTTAAGAAAATTAAGGCTCAAAATCGCTGAAATTTAAGAATAATTTAAGAATAATGCAAGGCTCAAGCTTCATCAAGAATAGAATTTCTTGTTTATTTGTGTTTTTTGAAAGCAAAACAAATGCGAGCTAAACGCTATATGTTTTGCAATGGATGTATCCGTGCAATGGATGGATATTAACACTATAATGCGACTCAGTTACACCTTGTGTTGCTTAAGAATAATTTAAGAATAATCTTAGGCCCAAAAGAAAAAAAATAAGTTATTCGTATGAAAAAAGTTTGTAACAAGAGTCATAATTAATAACCTTGCAAGCATGTTTTCGGTCACTGGCTTTTTGGGCCAAGGATTTTATGAGATCCCGTGTGTTGTATGACAAATTATATTTAGGTAACTCGGTACCTTTAATGTGATTATAAAACATAATTAAAAACACATATAAACGATCAAAACATTTTGATCGTGTATGTGTGTTTCTAATCATGGTTTGATTACGGTTATCGCACACAACAACAGGCTACCTATCTTTAACGGGGCGGTTTTTGAAGCAAAATGTTATGGTTGAGGACCACCATTTATTTTCCTACAATGTAGTCCAATGCCACAAGTTCGTCTTTCTGATTTCTAAGAGGTGGATAATGCTCTTTGATAATGCTGCACTTAGGGCACAATGTTTGTTGGTGCAGAGTTCTTTTGTTCGATTATGATTTTCTCCAAAACTTCAAACGAAAATCTAAACTTTCACAGTGTATTTTTTATCAACTAAAAACTGCATATACTATAACATAATTTTAGCTAAAGAAAGTAAAAGATTGTCAGTGCGAAGTTATGATTCAGTTTTTTCGCAAACGGTTTCTGATTTATCTATCTACATTTCATTTACCCCCATGCTGCAGTGTATTAATTAACGGTTTCTCTGATTTCTAAGAAGTGGAGCATTCATTACCTGTTTTCTTAGAACGTTGGTACGCTGGCTTTCTAAGAAAATTTATAAGTAAAACAAACAAGCACGATTGTTGGCGATATCAAACCTTCAAAAAATCTTAAAAGATACAACTCAGTGTACGAGATACAAGTAAGCACAAACACTGAGAAGAACGATGTACTTTGTGACGTCATCAAATGTCCATACTTCCAAACTACACCAAAAAAGATTCATCGTGAATTTAAAATCTCCAGGGTCGACTTAGTAAGAATCAGTGAAAGAATATCAAGATCAAGTTAATCACAGTAGCATGAATTTAAATTTTCATGAGAACCCAACTACTTTTGCAAGCCAGTAACTTATGCTTTTTGACAATAGAAATGCATCTGTTTTCAAATAAAGTCGCCTGACGATCGCAATTAGCGTGAAACTCTGGGTTGCATTCGAGAACCGTCCTGTTCGATACACTAAAGGCTTTCCTTACTCAATTCAAAAGAGAAGATCCTAGCAAACGCAAAGAATATTTTTTGATTTAACTAATTATCCAGGAATAGCTTCAGCAAAATCAGAAAAAAACCTTGGTTACGTTTTGTCCAAAATTTGATTATTTCTTAAACTTAAAACGCGGTCTATTCTTAAAATCAAGTTCTAAAATTGCAGGTTCTGAAAATTGTTGACAAAAATGCTGTATTTGCTTCTACATCGACCATACGTTGGCTAGAGTTGCCTTGATATGATTCCCTTGAATTCATTGAGAAATAATTAAAGTATCCAAACTAGAGAAAAAATTATGTTTTCGAAACAGTCCATTTACTGGCAAGATAGTGCCTTGGACCTTTCCCAGTTATACCTGTATCTCCATTCAACCACTTCTATGCAAAGGTGTTTCTTTAAGCTGGAATTAGTTAGCATCGAAGCTAAAATTACATCCGTTATGTTATTGATATACATCAAAGGTGTAGATCAGAATACCAAGAGCGCTAGTACACATATGGTTGCATTTCGCTTTCAAGTAAGCTTACTTTAGCCATATTTCACTCAAGAATTCAACAATCAGTGAGTGTGGCTCGACTTACACGCTTATTGATTGACTAATGTTAATAAATTAGGGTGGGAAAGTTTTCGAATTTTGATGATTCCCATTCACTGGAAAATGCACTCATTGGATAACTTACTTTTAGAATTAACATCCACAGGCGGAACATTATTGGGCCGTTTTAATCGATTTTCTTGTAATCATTCTCGTCATTTGCGCACCCAACCCTGAAACGTTTGAATGTGAAGTTTTTTCTCATTGGTCACAGTTTGCCATTTAACAGTTAAAAAACTAACGTGCCGAGGAGTGAAGAAGGTCGAATCGAAATGAAAATGCAAACAATCAAATATACCATCGACAATCATTGTTTTTTAACTAATACCACCAACAAGTTTGCTGAGTAGGCACCAAAAATGCCAAATCTGCCGAATTAAGAACAGATTCATAACTTAGAATTAACATCCACAGGCGGAACATTATTGGGCCGTTTTAATCGATTTTCTTGTAATCATTCTCGTCATTTGCGCACCCAACCCTGAAACGTTTGAATGTGAAGTTTTTTCTCATTGGTCACAGTTTGCCATTTAACAGTTAAAAAACTAACGTGCCGAGGAGTGAAGAAGGTCGAATCGAAATGAAAATGCAAACAATCAAATATACCATCGACAATCATTGTTTTTTAACTAATACCACCAACAAGTTTGCTGAGTAGGCACCAAAAATGCCAAATCTGCCGAATTAAGAACAGATTCATAACTCTGGGGGGGGGGGGGAGGTGTCGCCCATGTGTCTCCATGTGTGGGTTATTAGATATCCAAGGTTTTTATGTCATTTTAATGCTTGTATAGGGGGTTGTTTCCATATTTTATTTAGTTCCCCCTGTTCCCTACCGGCGCCACCAGTGGTTGCTAGTGGTTTAGCCACTTTTGTATTTGTATCTGGTCATCTGGTCTTTAATTTTTAGCCAGGGAACAAACATCAACCAAAGAGGCTCTTGAAACCAAAGAGGCATGAAAAAGACCGACACCGTGGAAATTCAAGCTAATTCCAAACTTTAATTGCCTTGAAGGCCATAAAGTACCAAGCAGCCTGGTAATCGGAACAGGAAATGGACAAGAAAAGATCCCTTTCCCTACCAGAGAGCAAATAGAAATTAACTTGGCAAAACAAATCAAGGGTTCTTATTTAATAGTCCTAGTCATTACTTAAAAACCTGGACATCATTTCGTCACTTGACAGTAGGACACAAGACATTTTGAAATCACGTTTCACCTTACAATTCACACAACCAGGAAAGCTGAGTGTTCTTTGTCAACCCCGTTGTTCATGTTGAGTTAGGCGATGTTTTGCTCCTTAATGGCAAACATATGTGCCTGAAACATTTTACACCCAATTAAAAAACATGCTTGAGGCAGGCGTTGTGTATAAACACAAACAAGTTGAAGCATAAACGAAAGGAGAGACAGGAGTTAAGCCAATCAGGCAGCATAACACTTAAACAAGTTCTGGCAGGAGTTAAAACAGGTTTTTCACACTACTAAAAAGTCTTATCTAAACTTCTATCATTCCAGTGTCCGCTAGTTAACTGATGCATACAGTTTGAAAATTCTGCTCAAATTTTTTAGTTGACTTTTTAGTTGACTGGCCCAAACAATACACTTTTCACTTCCTATCTATATTTTTCATACAAACACATCCACATCAACAACACAAATAGTTTTCAGGTGCCATATCTCAGTGAAGCCCATAGTAGGGAAAGTTAAAAAAATATGGCCCCCTCTTTTTTCTTCATAGTTCCTGCATTCTCATTCAACTAAGATGTGAGATCAAGTTTCTTCCTACGTAGCTAATTGGGATCAAATCATGAAGTTGTGCCAAAAGATGAAATGGTCTACAAGTGAACCAAGCTGAATGGCACACATTTCAGATCATAAGGAAACAAAAGGGCTCAAAGAGGGCATGGAAAGGCAAGATGCATGGCAGCCAGCAGGGGGAAACAGATACCAATAATCACAAATACTTTTGTTTTAAATTGTAATCAAACATTGTAGCATTTCAGAATCAAGTTTGCTTTCATTGCTTTGAGAACAATGGCAACTGCAAATATTTGCTCCTGTATACAGCTAGGGGAGGGCACAGTGGAATTGAAATTTTCTGGTTCAAGAGACAGTTAGAATTATAAAAAAAATGAAAATACTTGAAAGAGAGCGAAAAATAAAGCCTAAATAAAAGTGAAATTTTTGAATTCCCAAAATCAGAGTAGGTACCTGTACAATATGCTTTTATGTCCGCGGCACCCTTGCCTGTTGGCTTCAAAGTGCAACTTTCTTGTAAGAATTGTCATACCTAAACAGAATTCTCCAAGGGAGGTTGAGGTGAAGGAAGCTGCAAGGAAAATATAAAAACAAATGTAAGAGCTAAATAAATAGCCAGATTTTGGTCAACATAATTAAATTCAGTTTGGATACAAAATATTTTCTTCCTGTTGCAAAAGATTTCAATATACGCCCTTGTTAATTTAGAAACACTGTAAAGAACAAGTGTAGAAACAGAAATTTGATGCTGTATGCAAAAAAGAGGCTGTAGCTAAAACAGGACAATCATTGAGAAATTATGATCAATTTAAGGTGAATATTGGTATACTGGCTTTATTGGTGATGAGTTCAGTATTGGTGATGAGAAAAATTAATTTGCAAAAAGAGGACAAAAAATGTGAATGTTCCACAAAAAATGAGAATAAGACATGTTGAAAATGCTTGTTCTTTATAGTGTTGAGAATTCCTCAATTAGAACTATGGTTACAAAGAGTTAGGTAATAAAAAAGGCATCACCTATATTTTTATTCGTAAAAGGAAGGAGGTTGGATTGATTTAGTAAAGAAAAACTTAAAAACATTTCTTTATAGTTCTGACCCCTTTGCAAAACTGTTTCCTCTACCGCTTTTGCCCAGAAGACTTAAGGTTTTGCTTGCTTTCTCCTGGTCTCCTGGCTTTTTTACATTTTCTCCTTATTTCTCACTTTCTTTTTGAAGAGGTATTCTTTAAAGTAGCTTACAAATTAACAAAAAACACTAAAATCATTATAAGGTTATCTTTCAGCAATTTTTGGCATTTATGGTTTGCCCAGCACCACATATTTACAGGTATATATCAACAAATTCATATTAACCCCCTGTTTTTGGCCAAATCTCCTGATTTTCTTGAGAAAAAAATAAAGTCTTGAGGTTTTGAAAATTTTAAGTTTACATGTCTGCCTTTGTGAGTTATGAGGAAACAAAAACTGTTTTTGGGAATTTTTGAAATTGGACCACATATCCTGCAGAAAGATTACGAAAACCTCAAAAAAGTAAAAATAACATACATAGACATATGAACAGCAGGGTAGAGGGGCACAGGGGGCATGGTATCCCCACTTTCCAGAATCAGAGGTGAAGAGAAGAACCTATTCGCAGCTCACAGACTTTTTGCTGGCATGTTCCCCCTAACTATTGAAATGCCTTACAAATGATACAAATTACTTGGAAATCAGGGAAACACTGTTGACATGTCTCAAACTGGATTCAGGAAAGATTTGGTGATTCCTAAATTAATGAGCGTCTATTATATTGATCTTTGGCATTTTTCCTTTTCCATTACTTTCTTTTATCATCCTTCTTCTCCTTTCTTTTACTTTTGAACTTGTAACTTCTTGCAAAACTTAGTTTAATCTTCATGTTGAAATATTTTGCAATTCAGTGTAATTATAAGGGGGGCTATGACCCCCATCTTTTAATTTAGGTCATCATCAGCATTTTTACTTTTTTAAACTTTTATGACTTGTCGGCAATTTCATAACTTGGAATTCCGCTGTGAAGGCGCAAATTAGGTGAAAGGCATTCGATACGTCACATCAGCGTGTGAAAGATTTCACCTTTTTTAAATTCGATTTTGTCAACGTAATTAATGTCCTTATTGCAGATGAATAACATAAAGCAATAAGATAACATTTTTTCGAGTTTTAACCTTGAATGCCTGACCAAAGACCGCATGACTTGTAAATCTTGGGCTATCTGCTAGGCCAGTGAGCATCTCGTCACATCTAGCCTCTTTATGAAACGAATTCCATGAAAACGTGTGACTATCAAAATGGCCTGGGGATATCCCCTCGACCATAATTGAGATTAGAAGAGAACCAGTTTTCTTGGAAACCAAATAAATATGCTCTTTATCTCTACTGCAGTTTCTTACTTTTGTTAGAAAGAAGTTACCAAGCAAAGTGGGACGACTCAAATCGCATTTCTTAGAGATATTACCTAAACCGTTCGAAGTGTTTTAATAAGTGTTCAATCTGGGCAAGAGGGCCTTCCAAGAAACAACAACTGTTTGTAAGGCTGGACGAAGTCAACCTGTCTTGTTTCTTTGAAAGAAGGACACTTACAAGCTACTGCAGCCATGAATAGAAGAAGATGCTCAGCGATCCTCAAAATGCCAGTGGATCTCTTGTAAATTCACATTTGGAATCTCCACTTTCATCTAATATTCTACAGCTGGAAATTAGTGGTATGTATTGGAGGAACTGCACAAAAAATGACGCCGAAATGTCCCTGGAACACAGAGTAGACGGGGACTTCTTGATTCGCGATAGTGGAATGAACAATTGTTTATTTACCATTTCAATTAAATGTAAAAAAAGAGTGGTGCACTTGCGAACGATATATTCCAAAGGGAGATTTAGTATCGTGGGGGAATATTATGGCCAGGAACCAACGTTTTGTAGTTTTGTTGCTATGATTGAACATTACATAGAAAAATCGAAAAGTGGGTCAATGCTGGTTTTATCGTCATCGAAACATCGCAAATGTCACGTACAGCTACTTCGCCCGGTCAGAACTGTATGCCCAACATTGAAGCATCTTTGTCGGACAAAAATTAACCAGCTTTGTGAGAGCTCAGGATCTCCTAATATTGCCAACGACCTTCCAATGGACCTGAGGACATATGTCAAAGAATATCCTTTCAGAATTTGAATTTATCGATATCTAAATATCATGCTGTTTGAAGAAGCAAGGACAGGAGTTATCCAGTTGACTTCTTTGCGAGTTGAAGTTTGAAGACCATGCATCTCTTGGTTACAAAAGACCGTTCATCTTTTCGTCAGGGAGTTCTGAATGATTCTGCAAAGACTACAGTGACAAGAAGCCGTGATATAACGGCCAGAAATCATGCCGTGATATCATTATTCATTGGTAAATAGTTTCTTGAAACATTCATGCGTACACACACTTCAATGTAATTATTTTTATAGCCATCCATACTGTAAATGTCAAAATATTGAAATTTAACTTATTCTTTTTGTGAGATGATTTTGTAGTCTTGTTTTACAATTCAATGTTTGTTTTACAACATCAGAATAGGGTTTCTATATGATAAAGAAAAATGCTCATGAAATAATCAAGAAAACTCAAATTTTCTGTAACCAATCCGCTTAAAAGAACTTTGCACCTTTGGAAACTTAAATAAAGGCCAATGTTCGTCACACCCTGAGTTGCTATGAGATAAATTTCTCCAGCATCCATTGCTTAGCATCTTCTGCTAGGATTTGATCTTAATTTGTACTCACATTTCCCATTTAACAAATTTTTATGAACTTTGCTCGAAAACTTTTCTGAAAAATTAGTGCTTGTTACTTGATCATGAAAATATGCAGATTTCGTGCAGAAGCCCATTCAAAACTGCTGCCACAATTTACTATGAAAAACAATTGCGCAGACAGTGAAACAACAGAAAACACACCGATGAGATTCTAGACACAAAGAGCATCTTTGAAGCAAGTTACCACGCATATAAAGTGGTTTCCTTTCATACACTGCAATTCTTTTGCAATTTACGTGAATAATGGACTGATTCAGCCGGCGTGGTGTCAGATGCTAAAAAGCAACGCGGAACTTCCTTGCAATTCTAACACGCGTTGAAAAATTCATACAAGAATTGCGAATGACAAAACTATGCAAAGGAAACGTAGCTTATTCAGGAACATTTCAGGCCCTATCATGTATAAAATATGCAACTTCGTTCAAAGATGTTTTCTCAGAAATATGTTTTCTTGCGGTTTCTAGGAAACGTACGCCGTTTCCCTGTAGCCCAAGTAGCCTGTAGCCCTCCGTAAAGCAGGTATCCGGAGCCCTAATGGAAAAAGAAAGACTGGGCCCCTATTTACGGAGTGTAAGAATGTCCCATCGATTTCAGACACAAAAGTTGTAAAAATGAAAATTGTTCTCGTTAACTAGGGAAGATGAGTTGTATGCTTCAGTTAAAGAACTTTTATTTGAGAATTGAACTTGAGTGGAGTTTTGAAAATATAGATAAAGTAAGTTTGGGTTCCTTTTGGTCGCGGGCCCTTAGTTTTCGAACTAAGATGCCCCTAAACTGGGTTATGCCACTGCATAGCCCCCTACACTGGTGATCAGTGTTGGCACACCAGTTGAATTTGAGTGCATCCGAGCAGCTAAGCATAGGCGAAATTCAGAGCTGGTGAAGTTTGTTTGGGCAGGCAGGAGCCCATGCTCCTTCCCTGGGTTCGTTTTACATTTCTTTTTTTTATATTACCTACTTCGCTACATTTGGTGTTGATATTTGCCTTCAAACAGGGACATCAATTAAGAGGAGAATGTGGGGAAGAGAGAGCAAAAACAGTCTTAATTTACTGCGAGTGGGGAAATGTGCATCGTATCGGGAAATCGTACCCACAATGGGGTACCTGACCCTTAAAATACATACTTACTGTGAAAATGACTTTTTTCGTTCTACAATACTTGAAAATATCACATAATAAATATTAAACTGAAATATTGCTTGTTTTGGGGATATCAAATTCGACAAAAACATCACCCTAAAATATCAGACCGACCTATCCTTTTGTTACGCAAATGAGTGCCCTTCAAAAGCAATCGATGTGCCGAAGTCTTCCTACTACTGGAGGAACATCTTCCACACATTTCATACTTGTATACAGGTCGTTCTGAACATGCATGGGCAAGACTGAACAAGTGATCAAACTAACTGTATTTTTCACTGAGCAGGCATGTACAGCGTTGCTCTGTGAAAGTCTCATTTCGCCCGTGGTTATGATAATAATATTTAAAGCTTTATCAAAAAAGATTGCTCCAAAGAGACAAAATATTGGACTCGCGTATTAATGCGTTCTCTTCTATTAATATTGTCATTAAACTAGTTTGTACATTGATAAATAAGTTTTGTACACGTTAGTACACATCGCATTATTAACAGGTTTTTGGCCTAAAACTTTACCTAAACTACTCTAATTCTAAAACAATTGAGTTATAAATTTCAGTGTAGGATTTTATTGCATTCTAATTAATTATGGAAGTTATTTATAAATAAATAAGTTATAAGAAATTGCATGGCTTTATAAGTGGTGAAACCTCGTGAAAGCGTCCTGTCCCCTCAGCTGCTGGTTTGGTTTTCCATAAAAACCATCTTCGAAAACAATCTGCAACGAAAAGGGCAAATCTAGAGTGAATCTATCTAAAATAAATTAACACCATTTTTAGAATAACTTCAATGCCACCTATGAATGCGTCAGTTTCTTTGGCAACGTTTAACTCACGAGTTTACTAAGAACTAAATGCCCTCAGCGGAGGATTCCCGTGAACTTCACATATCAAGAATAGAGGAAATGAGTAGGGAATTCGGGAGGAAGAAAGACTTTTTTTTGTTCCTCCCTCTTCCTTCTCTTCCTTTCGTTCTTACTTCTTCAATACATAAAAGTGAAACTTGTAGTCAGTTCAGAGAACATGGAGTAGTTTGAAGCTTTCTTAAATTCTTTACTGTCTCCCTATCTATTACAATGCACTTGTTTATGGTTATCGTGTAAGCTACACGCTAAAAATGTAATAGACGCAAGCCGTACATTCGGCTCTAAAATTGGTGCTGATTAAAGAGATGTTGGTCTTTTCGGAAAGGCGTTAAGATGTTACTTAAAGTGAACCACTTTTGAAAATTACATAATAAAAGCGAAAAAAAAATTACAAAAAAGGTAGGGGCAAGGAAGCAATAAATATATGGTTCTGCGATGCCGTGTATTCAGATATAGAAGGGGAAAAGTGAACATGGGTTAAATCAAAAACAAAAATGGGTTAAATCAAACTGAGATATAAGGTAAAAAAGTAGAAGTAAATAACCGAGAAGTGACTACCACTTGGTAACAACAATTGACATCTTGAATGCTTTGGGAAAATTAGGTTGAATCAGAATCAGGCAGAAAAGCGTATAAAAGATATAGGTAGGCAATTCATCAGCCAGAGACAAATGAGGGAAAATTTGGGGCTTTTAGCAAGGTGGCATAGTAAAATTTGTTAATATAGGACTTCGGCGCAGTATTGGCACCTTTTTCGAAATTTGAAACACATTCCTGTATCCTTCAGTTTGCAGTAGAAAAATTAAAATGCATAAGTTGGGAGCTTTAAAATCTGCTCAAAATGATAACATTTTAAGAGGAGATGAAGTTATTTTGGCATCAAGTTGGTTAAGGTCGATATTGAACATGTGAGACATTCAGAGCCGAGCATTGAAAATGAAGGCAGCATTTAAACACCCATAAATGCCGCAATTGCTACAGTCTCCTTCGTACAACTGGTATACCTTACTTAACGTATAAAACCATCCAACGACACTTGTTTTCAAAATTGAATTGTTGGTTGCATTATATAGGCTCAGGCTGCATAAAGCATACGTTAGGTCGAAATAACCATACCCCTGACCGCTGCGGTCCGGATTGGGATCTTGATAGCAAACAAAAGATTTAGGACAGTACTGAAGTAGACTAAAATTTTTACAGCAAGCTGAATCCCGATGAGATTTTAAATACTGGTGATAATGATGCACTGCAACTTAGACTAAACCGTTTTTGAAGTGGCTAATCTGGATAATCTGGCGAGAGTATTCGAACTACAGGACATAAGCAATCTCAAATAAAAAAATCCTGGAATCTATCGCTCAAGGCACATGATTTACAAGCCTTTGAACGAAGGGGCACTTAGGTACAGGGAAAATAGATATATCATCTCGTAATTTTAGGAGTAGGAAAATGAGTATATTTTCCTGTCTATCTATAACAGACAATGAAATTGGACTGCGCAGGCCTATACAAGTTGGTTTTTTGCCCTGCATTTTTTAATTCCGTTGGATGTTTAATGGTACCGGCTGACTAAAATAAAACCAATCAGTTGAGTTTTTATTCTGATCAGTTAATTTCCATAAAAGAATAAGTATAAAACTTTGAACGCCTTTGGTTATCGTAATCTGATGAGTGGTTTGGAAAGCGGTAAACATAAGGGCGTTTGTGGTTACGTTAACCGTGTCACGTGATTCCGAATTTCCACACAATTAAATGGCCTATTTCTTGTTGTTTATCGTGTGCGTCAATGGACGATGGACGAAACTAGGTTTTGTGATAATCACGGTCTCTCGCAATTTCAGTACGCCAAATTGCACAAACTGTACGTCGCCTAAAATTGCTTTTTAAAAAAAGCTATGTTTATTATCAAAAGAGGAGGAAAAAGTGGGTCAAACGTAAAAATTTTAGGCGAATAAACTTCTAAATAATAATTAAAATTACCTGGTCGTTAGGATATGTAAGAGGAGCTGGAAACCGCCTTTCGAAACCAGAAAAATCAGGAATACCATTCCCTATTCTGAACTGCAATGAAACATATTCTAAGAACTACTGCAATGAAACATATTCTAAGAAACGAGTACTGGACAGTTAAAAAAAATTAAGAAACTTCAGAACTCGAAGCAAAAACATTAAGAAACTATTAAATCGTGATAAAACTGAGAGCAACAAAATTTTGTAAAATCCAATAACATGATTGCCCTGTTGGCCTAGAAATTAAGACACCAGGGATAAAATTATACTTCCCACAAAATTATACAGCGTCAGAACGGAAGCGAAAACCCTTGACGTGATAAAAAAGTTCACGAACATTTCATAACATCATTCATGACATCATAATTAAGAAATTCTTAAGAAACAATGAGTATAGAAATTTCCAGAACATTAAAAGCTGGATCACTCAACATCGACCTTTGTTTCTTATATGAAAAAATTGCTATCGGGATGCCAGAATTTGCACAACCAAACATTTTTGAAACCAGGCCTTAGACTATTATCGTTTTCAAAAGAGCAATATTGGAAAATTAGGCACTTGCAAAATATAGGCCATAACCCTTCTGAGTAGTGCTGGGTATAAGGGCAATGGGGGGGGGGGGGGGGGGGGGGGGGGGGGTTGTAGAGCTGGTTTTGTGCAAAGCTGGCGCCATCAACAACAGAAATTACAAGTACAATTTTCCTGGGAATTAAAAACACCATGTTAGCATCGTACTGTTTACATGCAAGTCTACTTTATCCTTTAAAAAGATGACAAAGAACCACTGAATAAACCGTTGAGGATGGCATAAGAGCTGTCCAAAGCAATTTATCGTTAAACGATCTAAAACAGTTTTTCACCAAATAACGAGTTCTTGAATAACATAACACACGAGATAATTACAAGTACCTTGTTCTGAGACTTTTCTCTGGCCCACAGCCTTGTATTGTCCATGATCTAAGAGAAAAAAATTAATGGCAAATTTTGAAAAATTATAACGAACTGTAGATGACGTCACATTTTAAAAGTCAGACATGAAATCCTTTATTTATATTCCATATCAAAACTTACATGACAAACTAACCAATTACACAACGTATAAGCTACTCTACAAACACTACAGAAACGTTACCGCGTAGAGCAATATACTTTGCCAGCCCAACGGCCATTACATTATAAAAAATTAAACACAAATACCATGAAACACTAAAAAAACACAAAACCTTTGATGGCAGAGCGAAGGAAAACGAAGATCTCATAATTTGAAATGATTAGTCATTTGGATGTATTGAAGAGTTAATTCAAGTATATTTTTGTTGAGGTCATTGGGGAGATCGGCAAATAATAAAAGTTGTTATATACAATATGATAAAGATATGAAATTTTAAACAGTTTCAAACAAAAATCCCTTAAAAAGTAATGTTATTTTTAGGTAACAAATTTGGCAATTGAAAAAAGATACTCAAAATGTCTTTAAAACTGGTAAAAATACATTGATGCAAAGTTAAAAAAATTTTTAACGCTGATGACTGATTTATTATTTTCATATTTTTCGTTACATTTTCTCAAAAACTATTAAAAATTAACAAAAGATAGAATAATAAGACATTCTGCTGACATCGTAACTTGACTGCGCCTTGAAACTTTTGCGATTGGCGGCCTTTGAAGCGACCTTTGATTCACTGTTGCAAAAAACGTACAAGAATTCCACCAGATCAAAAGTATTCCTGGAATTTTTCAGATTGAACAAGAGGGTTTCCACAAAAGGTGTACGAAATCTCCATGAGGCAATTGTTTGATGTTTGATGTCAGCCAAGTAAAATTGAAAAAGCAACACTTTGCAGTGAAAAGTTTAAAACTTTGCAAGTTCAGTGTCAATTCAGAAAGGAGTTGGGGTACCTGACTCTCTAAGGCCATTATGCGGCCTTCTGCCTTTTCCAATTTTTGCAACAGTGTCATTCTCTCTTCAACATCATAGAATTGGTCGTGATAAAATTTCTTGCTAGGCAGTGGATTGGGCACTAGTTGCAATGACGCAGGTTGTATGACTTGGTTCTGCAACTGTAGATTAGCTAAGATAACTACATATGCAATAGCCAACTCCAGACAAAGTGCAATAATTCTTATTTGGGTGAACGAAATGGATTACTACTTTGGAAGTAAAAAATAAGTAAATGCAAATTTTATGATTTTAAGCACATATGAAAAATTGTTAATGTTATGCAAAAAAGGAAGTTTTAAATGCATGATTGGGAAGCAGTTGAATGCATTTTGATCATTACGAATTTTACCCAGTGGCGGCATTGAATTCAATCTAATACCATGTCGGATAAAAATAGCAATAACAAATACATATGTTCACTAATATAATTGGGGAAAAATCTTCAAAAAGTCTGAACTCTTAGGATGAGGCCAACATTCATTGTTCTCCATAAGTTAGATCAAATTTGTTCTTAAGCGAATCCAATACATAAAAGGTTTGACTTGACATGAAGAAAAAACAAATTTGTGACTTATCTAGAGAGAACTAGCTTACCGGCACGAGTTGAGTAGATTTCTTAGAAAACGAAGGATCTTCTTGGAACGAAACAGTCTTCGACCTTTCTGCTGTGTTATCTGCAAACATAAGGAAAGTGACAGAAAAGCACCTGTCTTAGTATTAAAAATAGATGAATAAAATCACATTGGATACGCAGATGATTTTAATTTGTATTTCTAAGAAGTGGAAATATGACAAAAACCGTGCTAACTCTTTATCTTCACAAGCTTACCACAATCCCATGAAATAAAACCTTTTACAACATTTGTGTCAAAAGTGAAATTTCCCAATAAAATTTTAATATTCTAACAAAGATTGCGTTCAAAATGTAAAGAATTCATACGTAAAAGAATATTTGAAGCGACATAAACCTTATCAAGATATCAAAAATGGATGGGTATGTTACAATTCCTTTTCACCGGAAGAATAGAAGATTAATCGGAAAAATAATTCCATTAAAGAAGGTTTTATATTGTGTACATCGTCAAGACTTCGAAATTATCGGAAGCTTAAATTCATTAAATTTACATGATTCTACCGACTTAACTGAATTCTACGAAGATAAATATTCATCAACAAATTACCAGAAAGTGAAATCTTTTTTGATTTGCTTCTGGTACCATTTGATTCTAGCTCTCGAATTATCTTGAACACAAAAAGCCTTGTTTAATCAACCTTTTCGGCCATTTTCCATTGAAAAAACAATATTGTGACAAAATACATTATTCATAAAAATCACATTCTAAACGCATCTTGGCTGATCTTTTAATTTCAAGCACATATCTTTAAAGACGTGATCCATAAAATTTATCAATAATAGCTGTAAAAAATACTGACAGCTTAAAAAATTTCATAAGAAAAAAGAAGAAAATATGAAAAAGAGGAGCACGTGCTTTTATCTCAAACAGTCGAACTGTTTTTATGCAAAAGACAGCATCAAAAGACAGAACCCGGGCGCATTTACAGTTGACGTATTTTAATGCAAAAGAAAACAACGAAATCCCGAAAAATGACAATAAATTGCTTTGACATGTCATATCGGAGAGTAGTGAAAAATGCATGGACGTCTTAAGAACGTCTAAAGTCAGCTCAAAATATGATCCTTATTAAGAAATGCAATCTCATTAATTTGCCCATCATTGTCATCTGTCATTAAACTTCTCTGGAGATAAGAATGAATTTAATACCTTTTCTTGTTGCTTGCAGGTTTTCTCAAGAAGGCTATACTTTGACATTTTCCCCTTAAAAGTTAAATGATTTTAAACAACATTTAAAAATGTTCCGTTGGGATAAAAAAAGGCCAAAATAAACTTCTAAAGTGAAAACGACACTAAAATTGGTCACAGATGAGCTATAGCCAGCCGCTAACGGTAAAGTTCATAAGTATGATGCATGTATTTATATTGTTCACGGATACAACATAAACAAGGCGTGCAATACAGAGTGCCTAGGAAACATTATATCTTTCCAAATCGGTGGCTGTTACCAATGAAGAATCGTATCGCACAAAGATGGACGTGATCTAAATCAAACGCATATGCTAACAAAAAACTGAAACACAGGCAGCTAACTACAGGAAAACATGGTAATAGGTCACGTGCATACAATCTGTCAGTTCAGAAAACTGAAAAAGGGATAAAGGACAACATAGGTTTGCGAAAATATTTTGTTATGTTCACAAATCTCATATAGTCTCAGACCTAGCAATGATTTGGCCCAGCACTGCAGCTGATAACCCCAATAGCATCATTGTTTTGACATGTGATTTACAGTTGACACAAACCTGATAATCGTGAAGCATTGCTTGCTGGGATTGATGAGCCTTCAGTAGCTTTAGGTATTTTTTCTCATATTCATTTTTCTAAAGCAAAAATGGGGGGAACCCGATATAGTCAAAAAATATTAAAATAATTGACAAATAGAACTCTTAATGCAAAACTAAAAGTGTTCACATATTCGGGAAACACTTAGAACTCAAAGATAAGCGGTTTTTGATGTTTAAGTGGTTTAAAGTATAATTTTACCTCAAGGGAAAAATAAAAGAACCCTCAAAAATGCGATCTTTAGTTCCACTCCAATACTGATCATTTGCTAAAATAGGCGAGCGACAGAATTTGTCAGCACCAAACAATTAATGGTTCTGGTATGCCCTCTATAGCCATGGATTTGTATAACTAGTGAAGTTAAAGTGTTGGCGTAGCTTATAGCAAAAAAATGAACAAAATAAGATTTCCTTTAATTTAAATGTCGTAGAAAGAAGAAGAATTGCTCATGACCCAAATGTGGTTATTGGCTAGGTTACTGATACAAATCATTATCACCAAAAAGACTGCAGCCTTCTCACTAAATAGTCGAGTTCTATTACCTTGATTAATTCATTCTGTAGTTTAAGTATTGCAATCTTTTGTTCTTCCACTTCCTCGACTGTAGCCATGAAGTCCCTCTTTATAGAGCCTTAATGCATGAAAAGGTAAAAAAACATAATGCAGCTTTGTAGAAAGTAGAAATAAAACAGGCAAAGATAAGAAAATAACGATTCTTGAAGTAACTGAGAATCCGGAAACATGAACCCAATAGTTTATTAAACTAATAGTTTTAATATAGGAAAAACAAAAATTCTGAAATTCAAAATCTGCATTTGACTAGATGAAATTGAAAGTTTGAAAGCTTGAGGTATGAAGTCTCCAAATAGCGAATGTCTCATATAAAATTTGGAAAAATCAATACCTCAAAAAGATATTTAAACAGAAAAATAAAAACTCTTTTCGCTGGCCAATTCCTTCCTGCCACTGAGGATAGGCTGTTGGATAAGCTCAGCGAAAAAACCAAGGTCTTGTCTCTTTCATGTGAAAAGTGGATTTCCTTAAAGCAATATCCCTTGATTCTGTCTAATTTTTTGAGGATGTTAGTAAAGCATGTATGTGCATCATAACAGCTAAGTATACCTGTATATGAATTCTCATCATGGGCATCGACAGAAGCGCTTGAAGATCTGCCGGTATAATATACATTCGCTCGTAGTTGGCTATTTTTCATCTACAATTAAAATCATATATTAATAATTAAAATCGATGTTCACGTAAATCACTATAGTTAGTTGATAACTTGATAACCAGTACGGCGACAAAAAGGGAAATTTTAATAAGATATACAAATCCGGTGAGACATTTCAGTTACTAGCGATTTGCTTTCAAATAGCTAGTTGTTGTCACACATACTATGCATCTTAGAGCAGGAAAACAAAAAAGAAGACAAATTGATTTAATTACATCATATCATGCTAAGCACCATACCTCCAGAGTGGAAATTTTGCTTCTCAAGTCGACGATCAATTCACCCATTTGTCGGATTGCCTGTCTGTATCTATCGAGTTCCTAGCATAGAAAATAGTTCATTGGAACGATACTGGTAAAAGCACAAATTATCATTATTGGGCAAAGAATAAGGGCAGTTCAGTCAGAAAGGAATAAAAGTGTCTGTTATCAAATATATGAATATTAAGAGATACAGTTGAGAATGTTTGACCTTATGAGAGCGATACATACAAAAAAAGTTCATACAGAAAAAGTTCTAAGAAAGAATAATTAAGCATTAGTTGCAAAGGGTACCAGAATTGGAAGTTAACTTCTCATGGAAAATTTGCTACCAGGCCAAATTAACAACCAGAGCCTGTCAATTTTAGAATTCTTAAGATGTGAATGTGTTTCATTCAAAAACAAAGACAATGAAACGTTGCAAGGATTGAAGGATAGGTAAGACAGCATGCACACGGACCTTTCTCTTTTCTGTTCATTCTTGTTCACTCTTTTCAAGTTACTTTGATGGAAAATTTCCCAATAACGAATTTCACAAACATATCCAAATAGCATTTGAAAAATTTGTTGTCCCATCAACAATATTCAGGTGTTACAGGAAATTTTCAAAGATTAAAGACAAAATAGCTCATTTTACTATACCACCTGTGAGTGTCATAAAGATACGAGAAAGAGCAGCAAGCTGTATGACATAAAGGACAAACCGCTCTTTAAAAAACTTTTGACTGTACCTTGGTCTGATAATCTAAAACAGTGATGACATGTTTATCAAGCACGCTCTTGGCCTAAAAACGAAGCAGTGTAGCAGAGGTTATATGTATGAATTATTATATTTATAGACATATATATATATTCATATATAAGAGGTCATATATTTGAATGTAGGCCATTGATAACTTGAATCTTAACAGCTTGTTTTCTTCAGTTTCCTACTTAACAGCGTATCCTACTTTCGTTTAAAGACTAGGCATACCCTAAAGAGGCTAGAAAATAAAAATACAATACTAAAGAAAATGATATTGTCCAACGACCTACATTTGACCCAGTCTCTACATCAATTTCGTAGCATCTTTTAAAGAAAGCTTAACAGAATCAATTATTGATGCCTATCAAAACGAAGCACTGAATAGAACAATAATTAACAAACCAAAAGGGATAACTTAAATCAGAATCGATCAAAAGACATAAGCTGCATTTATGCTAAAACCACTCATCAACAAAACACAAACCTCATTATCCGCATTCATTTTTTCAGCATTCAAATGGAACGAGCTTTTGCCATCATTTAAACCACGACTCCTCTTTTCAGGGTTTGCACTAGTCATTGGGCATGCAAAGAAAGAGTAGGCTAACATAAAGATTGTGTTATTGATTAAACATACAAAAGTTTATCTGCATGAAATAAAAATTCCTACAGGAAAGCTCTGATATTGCATGGGAAAGAACATGTCCTCAATAAAAAAGTTTGAATTTCTCAATTGACATGAAATTCTTTAACTTTAAGCTTTTAAGCCAGACATGACACAACTATCGTTATAACCTTTATTAGTTCTGCACTCGTGACTATTTTAGCTTAGTAGCTACGGCGAGTTTTGAAATAGTTGCTTGGTGGTCGCAGTAAGCGTGAAACTCAAAGTTGCAACATTGAGCCACCCTATTCTAAACACGATAGCGTAGTTTGATCCTTCGATAAATATCTTTTTCACCTTTTCTAAAAACAAAAGTGAGATTTTCTGCGTTGCCTATCACGTGCATTGGTTCAAAGGAGGAAAACTGCAAAAGGACCAAGATACACTCTCTTTTTTTATAAGAACCAGTATATTTAAGTTCAGGCTGACTGTTCTTGATTTTTTCGAAAATCTGAGGCTGGATTGTTCTTAATTTGTTCTTAAATTAAGAGGGTGTAAGCAGTGCTATTGCTAGCTTTTTCGCTCTAAGGAGGTGTTCAGGCCTTTTTTACCAACAGACTGAGTGAGACAGCCTTAACTTGCTGACAAATTTGAATATTCACCAAATTTGAATATTCATAAAAAAAAGCACTCACACATCGCTAAAAATCCTCGATTTTGAGAAAAAACGTTGTTCAAAATTGCATTTTGCAGAAGCTCAGCTTCAGCTTGTTCTTAATTTGTTCTTAACTTTTGACCAGTTTTGAGGCTCGTGTTCTTATAAAATTGTTCTTATAAAAAAAGAGTGTATTGCAAGTTATTGCGAAGTTTTAATCTGGGCTTAGGGTAACCAGTTCTTCTGTCATTCAAAATCATCCCAAAAATATTTTCATGACAGTATTATTAACCTGAAATATTCAAAAGAAGTCAGGAATCCTGTCTTATAGTGTGAGGGTTTATTTGAAAATAGCTTAATCGATATGATGACATGAATGATGTCTATGAGTCCCTCAATTGTGGCTTTCAGCAGAAGTTTGTGAAGTTAAGCGAAACGTGTCCGCCAGTAAATAACAAAGATCCGCTTTGTTCTACTACACCAGGTTGTGACCTTACATACAGCGGGGAAATTATGGGGGCATGGGGGCCCAGGCACCCTAAATCAGCTCTCGTCGGAAAATTTGAGTTTTCATCGGAAAATTGACACGGTTTAATGTGCCGATGCTTACTTACGCTATTTATAGAGAAAGGATTAGCAAGCAAAATCTAGTTCGGAAAAGCAAAGATAAATCCAAGCCAAGTTTTAATGAAGTAAAGCTACCTGCGAAAAACCTACATAATTACCTTCCAAGAAAAAGGAAGAGGGAAGAAAGCGTGATAGAGCTACACGTTCTGAACCGGGATTCCCCTCAAGCTGGAATTCCCCTTCAAACAGGAAAGCGGTATATTTGATCATAATCAATCGAAAAACTGGTTAATACCTCAATCATGCCTGAAGAAGGTAGGAATTAATTTTGTTGTTGCTTAGAAAGTGCATCCAATTTAAAGAAAAAACAGAAAAGGGAAAAGAACGTGGATGAGAGAGTTGAAAGAAAGAAAGGAAAAGGTGATTGGTAATTTGTTGATCAAGAAAATGAAGTACATCTGACAATTTTCATTAGAATTTGTTACAGCCTATGACTCCAACAATAGTTAGGAACTTCTCAATCTAAATTATATAGTGATTCTCGTATATCTGTTGTATCTTGCAACCTGGAGCAGGCAAACAATTTAATCAGCAAGCTGCAACTAAAACTTCTGCCAGCATGGCTGCTCAAAAAAATAGGGGCTTTAATAAACATATACTGACTGTAAGAAGTTCTGCATCATAAGCTCAGACAAAAGTTGGAAAGTGGGGGCGGAGGGGGACAAAGGAGAATTAGACACTCATAACAAAAGATTTTGCAAAAAGTTCTACTGCTTTACAAAAAAGTGGTGGGGGCCTTCCCCATTGCCCTGTGCATGGATAAAGAATTGTTCTAAAGTTTCATTCAGCAGCATACCCTACTAGAGGAACTACTTTTGCCTTGACAGAAATCTTTTTTTGTAATAGCTGCTTAACTATGCACGTTTATCTGTTGTTTCTTCTAAAAGCTAAGATAAAGAGCTAGAATGACTCCTAAATTCTTTATTCAAAGAAAATTTGATAACATTTATTTGTTTTACATTCAATGTTTGATGTTTTTCTGCTTGAATGCTTTGTGCCATATAACTTACAATGTATTCATTAAATTTAATTTAAATTTCAAAATTCCAGCTCATTACATTGGATTCTGGTTGTTGCTTTGCTTTGTTCCTGAATATTTTTCATATTATTTCTCATTGCAGGATTCAAAGAATCCGGCAGACAGCCTATTCTGTGTTTTTCCTTCTTACACATTTTAACTTGCAAAAGTCTTCTTTTCCTGTGAATTAAAAGAATTAGCATTGCACAGGTTATTCTTCAGAATATTACACATTGTTTTACATCTCACAATTGAGTAGAACTGCACCTTAAAATATTCTGCTATGCCCAAGGTCATATTCAACACATCATACTATTTTAAGCCCACCAGTTTGCTCTATTGTCTCTTATCTGAAATGTTAATGGTCAAATATAGAAATCATACCCAGAAATACCATCGACTAGTTCTTCAACTGGTTCATCAATTTGCAAATAAGGTTTGACAGATTCACATCGATCTGGAGGAGACTTGACCAGTTGATAATACATGGGTAAAATCTGCTTAACAGCATCAAGAGCAGGAAGACTTTCTCTTGCCTATAAAAGAATGATTGAAATTTAAGGAATAAGTAAGATAAGCAAGGATGTTTAAAGGAATGGATATGGGGGAGACATGACAGTCCTCGCTTTTGAAGAAGCTACCCCGGGGTGAAAAATATTTGTTTCTGGCATCAAGCATAATAAACAATGGGAAATTTCCTGACATAACTTTTCATTTTTCAAGATCTTAGATGACCAGCAGAGTGCCTCTTTTCCATAATTGGTAAATGCTCTGTCAACAATACTTGAAATAAGCAATAAGACAGTGAATGCATAAATGAAATTAACAAAAATGCAAGATTCACGTATGGGAACATACCTCAAACATAAGATTTGGAAGAGTTGAAGATCTGGTAACATCATACTGTGACCAAACTTTTGCTGGAGATTGCCTGGCTTGGGTCACTGGCTGGTCAGTTTCCTCAAATATTGGTGAAACAGACTTCACAGGTAGTGACATCTCAACAGATTTTGCTAAACAATGGAAATGTCAAATATTGCAGAGTAAAAAAAATTCTTAGAGATCCTATGGACGAGGCATGGCAATAATTTCATCTAGTTTTAGGTACATTAGCTTATCTCTAGTTCTCCTTTACAAATTTTCAAATAATTGTGAAAAACATGTAGACATTAAAAAAAGAAACTCTTCAGTGCAAAAATATTTGTTCTCATAAAATGTGACCAGTATAAATGCTATGTTTTATTTGTATTTGTTGCTACCTAGCATCCAAAGGTAGTTTTTAGGACACTGAGAAGCTAAGCATATCGAGAAGTGTCCTGGTCCTTCCTCTCAATGTGACCACACCTCGTGATTCCTACACCTGGAATTACAGAGAGCTGGCAACTCTCCCCACTCTGGGTGAAAGTTTGGTCATGCCAGGGACTTGAACCAAAGACACTTGGGTCTGTAGTCAGCGCCTCTAACAACTGAGCCATCCTCGCACCTGCTATGTAAATCTGTGTTCCAAACAAACATGCTTTTAAATTCAGAGAAGGTTAAGATTTCTAATAAAACCTTATCTTAACCTCTTTTTAACTTTACTGCAAAGCATTACTTCTGCTATTTAGATTTTAAAAACAAAATGTTGATGTTATAGCGGATTATGGTAGATAATTCCTCTCTTTTAACATTCATGTTCCTACAAATGACATTTGTCTAAATGCCAATGAAACAGGGACTATATAATGTTCAATTTTATTCAAAAGTTCTCAAGCCTACAATGCTTTATAGTCTTTATCAAATCAATCTTGTTTACCAATGAAAAAGCAATTGGATGTATAAGAGACATACATTAAGTACCAAAAATCTGGTGCCCAAAATTTTGGTGGATTATTTTCAGTAGAAACAATTTCTGCCTTCTGGTGTACACCTTCATGACTGTACAAAAAAACAAGTAGCACAATGAAATGTCATAAACATTTGAGAGCTAAAATACCTGTTGAAAAAGTGTCCTCGTCATATTTTTCATGGATTACAGATGTTAGAGTGAGTGATCCTAAGTGAAATTTTATTCCACCAGAACTTATATTGCTGTTTATCATCAGCCTTTGTGTGTGCTCTTTTCCATGCTTCAAGTCTTGGTGTTTTGAGTTTAAAACTTTTCCAGGCAGTATCAACTGTAAAACACCACTTGCTTGTAAAAGTAAATGTGTTTTGTTTTCAGCATTTTGTGATGTAGAAGGGAAGCTGACAGGCAATTCTTGGTATAAATTTAAGCGAATGACAGTTGGTTTTAGAATGTTAGCTGTAACAAGGAAAACATGATACTATTCAAATAAGCAAATAAAAGCATGTAAATAAAATACAATCAATGGGAAAAAGAAGCATCTTTCAAATCCACCTTCTTGATTTCTATTTGTCTTTAACATATTTCCAAGACTGGTTAACTTTCAGTACTTGTTGAATGATTTCCAATTTTTCCCCTTTTGGAGATTACAGAGCTATTTCAGCCTTGAATATTTTATAAGCAAGTAAGCAAAAAATACTTTTTATTATAATCTCTCGTATTTTTTTGTGTGAAAAGCAATATCTATCATAACAAGATTAAGAATAACATGTATTGAGTTAACACTGTATATTTGCATTCAATTGCCAATGCACCTGTCTCTACACCCCTGGGATGATGGTGTTGAGAATTCATACTGCAACCTCCAACCCCACTAAATGTTGTTATGTCTGCTAATAATTTACACATTACTTCTGATAGAAACTTGAGCTTCTTAACTGTTTAAAATGTAGGCATTAAGTGAATATTCCAAGTCATATCTCCAGTGGCATTTGTGATACTATACCCCTAATTCAAAATATCTTAATACTTATTAAATAAATATCCAAGCAATATTTACTTGTGGGGGCCAAGTAGACCAGCTGTCTTGGATCCCTGTGAATTCATTCACTGGCCTCAATGGCTGATAGGTGTTGGGCAATATGAATGTTACTGGGTAAATATTTCTCTCAACAGGCCTGTCTATGATTGTAGCTCAATTGTAGAAAAACAAAACCAACAAACAAAATTCATACATTCTGACAAAAGGCAAGCAAATTTCAAACTTGGAAAGGTGTGAATGTCCCCATCCGAATTCGATCCAGATATGGGTCCAATGTCCCAAAGAATGCCATTTTTCTTTACGTTAAAAGGGCAATGCCCCTCAACTGTTGCATCTAATAATTCATTGTCATTGTAAAAGGAAATGTTACAGTAATATGTTCCTGGCTTTCTAAGCCACAGCTTTTGTAACAAAGTTTCCACCCTCTTCATAGTTCCATTGCTCTTTAACCTACAAGATGAAAAGGTAGCAGTGCTGACTTCTCCGATGAACTTGGCAACAATGTCACTGAAATATTTGTTTTCACAATTTTCATCAAATTTATCTTACCTATGTTTCCCTAAGCAAAAGTTAAATCACCCAGTGGCAGCAATTAAGAGGTATATTCCTTACCATCCAAACTATCCATACTATCCTTAGATCAATTGTTCATCTTCCGCATAATTTCTGAAACTGATTGCACACAAGACGCATTAAACCCAGACTGCTGAGTATGGCAGTTTCCAACGAGCCCAAGGATATCAATTTAGAAGGGAAAATAATCAAAGATAAGAAAATGTACATTTTTTTAGGTTTTTTGTTATCAAACCAAAGCAAGATTATGTCAATCTAAAGGAAACTTAATTCTCCATTTGCCCTAAGCAATAGGCACATCTTCAAGGCCTCCTTCTTTACTATTTTTTATTTTTTCTTAGGTGCTGGGCTCCTTCTGGCTACCATAAATGCAGGCCTTGGGTTGTGGTCCCTTGGACCCCCCTGAAATCACCACTGGCAAATGGACACACCCAGGTTACACTCAAAATGCCACACCCTTTACCAGCTTTGCAGGGACATTCTAAAAAAAATATCTCAAGTGTGTACTTGCCATACTCTGCAGTCAGGCATTTAACCAAAAAGTTTTAATTGTATATACTTTACTGCTGATGATACTATGTTGCTGAGAAAAAATTACAAGGCCTCAAGGGTACAAAATTTATGTTCCGATTTTTATTTATACAAAATCATCGTTCACCAGAGCTCTAGAGCGGATAAGGGCAACATCAGTTTAACCATCTGAGTGCGGAATGGAAGGTAATGGGAGGGGAGGGCATTTAAGAACTTTTACATTATTATAAGGTTAAGGGTCGTAAACTGATTTATTAATAATAATGCAATGTATTTCTGCGTGTTTTGGGTTTTATTAACGCTACTTTCACCTGGCTGCTTCAGGTCAACCTTTCAAACACGATTGGCATTTTACAGAATCCCTTGTGATTAGGGTTTATACTATTTCAAAAATAAACCTTGTGACGTTCGTATCCATCACATAAAAATTTTCATGCATTACCTATTGGCATTTTTCGTGCAACGTCACGTCTGTTTTGATGCAGTTCCTTGACCTTTGACGCAGGAAGCAGGGTTGGGGAAGTAGTTGTTGTGGTTGCTGAACAAGTTGTATGGTTGCTCATAGTAACAAGAGAAGTGTAAAGGCCAATCTCCACTGACGCTTTTTTGCAGCGTCACTTTTCTGAAAAATTCGCGACGACACATGCGCAGAAGGAAAAATCTTGAGAGAAGAGCGTTCGCACATCGAAAAATTCGCTTGACGAATAGTTGAACTAGGTTCTACTTTTCGTCAAGCGAAATTATTCGAGGTAAACATAGGACAAAGGAACTGCGTGATTTTCACAATAGGCCTTTGCAAGATGACATCCTCACAGCAACCGAAACTTAGTAGCAGTGAAACTGACTTGCAGTTACGTACTTTACTGAGTAGATTAGGGAATATTTCTTTTCCACAAGCAAACATGATTTTTCAAATGCCGATTTTATTGGTATTCACCTTTCTGATTTCTGTCTTCATGTAATTTGCGTCCCCAATCTTTACGTGTTTTTTTATGTTAATATAACTGAATTTCTTTCTTCTCATTAACAAAACTGGTAAATGACGGCCTGAGACAACTTTTTGCCCTAAGATTCTCGCGCGCGCAGAAATTTGATCGAAATCAGTGGAGATTGAAATGAGTAGAATTTTGTACGAGCGCTTCAGCGTCAGCGTCCAGCGAACGCTACAAAACAAGCGTCAGTGGAGATTCGGCTTAAAATAGGTCCTTGACGCAGCCGCATAATTTTGTGGCTTTATCCGGCTTTATCTTCTAGTTTTGTACATGTACATTAGCTGTCTTATCATAAAGATCTCTTTTGTGCCAGTTATAATGCAATTCTCTATAAATTCGTTGTATCTTGCTACAAAACTCGTTAATTATACATTCATACACATTATCATTAATTCTTTAAATCTAAAAGGGACAATTGAGGGCTTGTAAAAAATTGTCTGCAAAATCCTGTGCATATTCGAGAAGGATCCTTAATAGAAATATTACAATAAGAAAACATCTGATCTTACTTTTGTTTACACCATCTCTGATTCTGGTGTTATCAAATTTACTTGTCACCAGACAGTTTCATTGTACAGAACATTCCTTGTCTTATAATACACTCTTTTTTTATAAGAACCAGTAAATTTAAGTTCAGGCAGACTGTTTTTCGAAAATCTGAGGCTGGATTGTTCTTAATTTGTTCTGGAATTAAGAGGGTAAGCAGTGCTATTGCTAGCTTTTTCGCTCTAAGGAGGTGTTCAGGCCTCATTTGCCAACAAAGTGAGTGAGACAGCCTTAATTTGCTGACAAATTTGAATATTCACCGAAAAAGCACCCACGCATCGCTAAAAATCCTCGATTTTGAGAAAAAAGTTGTTCAAAATTGAATTTTGCAGAAGCTCAGCCTCAGCTTGTTCTTAATTTGTTCTTAACTTTTGACCAGTTTTGAGGCTCACGTTCTTATAAAATTGTTCTTATAAAAAACGAAAAATTTTATGCAACGAATTTAGAAAGACTTTTAAAAAATCTTTTCCATTAAAAAAGTACGGCAGCTATTACCATGAAGTTTTTTCAAGATATTGTTGCTGTTTCGATGCCTCTTGTGTACGCCAAGAAAATTCACAAAATGTCAGCCGTAAGATTTACAAAATAAGTGTACTTAAAAAACACTCGAAAGCTTCAAAGAAGTTCTTGTGTTCCAAAACATTTCCATTTTGTCCATGTGTTTCTAATGTTTTACTTAATTTTTTTAATATGCTTTTGAGAAAAAGAATGGTCAAGAAAATTTTCTTTTTGCGCTTGTATTTGCATGAAGAGAATCGTGCAAATAAACAAAAAACACTTGAATCATTATGAAGAATGATTTAAGCTTCTCATGAAAATTTTTGCCAATAACTTTTTGTCCAACACAAAGTTCAGAAGGTGTATTTTAGCATTTTAAACAAAGTTTTCAAAATTTTAGATTGACAGGACCTACACTTATGTACACATCAAACCTGTCTGCCAAATTTGGCTGTTATGCGCAGTTTCAAACTGAAAAATGCTTCAAAATAATTTCTGCTTTCTAGTGCAATCTTGAAATATCAGCTATCGCGTTAAGTCTAAAGACCTTCAGATTTGACGTAACACAGTTTACTTGATAAGAAATCAAAATTTTTTGACATCTTGTAAATAAGGCTGTTGACATTTCGTGGATTGGATGACACTGCGGAGGCAATGAAATGACGCACGCAAATGCATTTGTAGGTTTCATTTGCTTGGAAAGTGAGGCTGGAAAGCATGTTGTTCGAAGCAATTTTCAGAGAGCACTTGTAACCGAAGGAAATATTAGGTATTTATATTATCTGTTCTTGATTTATTTTGCTTTTAGTTTTCATTAGTATGAAGCTACAACACAAAATGCATGTTTGATTTCAAAAAGGTCTTGAATCATGTTTTAAACCGACGATGTGATGAAGACCTTTAAAACCACACGATAGGCCTAATTTGTGGAAAATCGACGATTCATATGAACCCTATGTTGGAAAATATCATGTCAGATTGTTTATTTGATATATAGCCAGTTTACTTTGTTGGCTACATTTGATGTTACCCATGTGCAAACAAGTACCGTGCTTTGAAAATAAGTATTCGCGGAAAGAGGTGACACTTGAAGAAAATGGCGCGAGTACCTGTGCTTGCCACATTTACTGCGAATTGAAGCATCATTTTTAATCATGGTAATTTTGAATTGTTATGATAGTTTTAAATTTAACTAGAATCATATTCTGAATATTAGTTTGTTTATGTCCTGGCACAGACAGTTGGTGCAACAATTTGCTTCCCAGGGGTGGGAGAGGGGGAGGGGGGACAAATGTTACAGTTTGCAAAAAAACCAATTTGTTTAAGTCTTCCATTATTCGTTTACTTAAAAAAGGTGCTTGTGAAAGAAGAAGCAAACCTGCCTTTATTTATAGTTTCATAACATTTTTTATTCTCTCATTTTGTTTATCTCATGATACTCTGAGAAATATGAGAGCTGTCAACAGAAAATCAATTGCTTCAAAACCTATACCTGCACAACAAAAAATTCATGCATTCCCCTATGTGAATATTTTTTGGCAGTACAGAACTTGAAAATAGCTTTGAATAATCATACCGCCTTATATATATTGTGATATGTTTGCTTTTTTCAAAACCACTTTCAAATTCCCCCATGTATAAAATTCATATCTCCCAACATTTTTGTAGGAAAAAAGGTTAATATCGCCCAAATATTCCCTTATGTTGGCCATTTTATATGCAGGGTGGACAAATATGACTTGTTATTCCATATGATAACAAAGTTGAAGCAAATCTTCAACCCACCTACCAAAATATGTAGCCTTTCAAACATATGACATCAAGCAATGAATTGAACTAGCAACATTATTAAAACTGATAAAAACAGATTTCTAAATATCAAAATTACTGTCTATCAGTCTGTCATGGTGTGCCTGGTACTGTATAGACAGAGCTATATGCGCTTTTTGATGTATAGAACAGGATGGTTCTATGTTGCTACTCCCAGTTTCATGTTAATGCAATAACCCAGCAACTATCATATATTTTCACATATGTGAAAATATAATTGTGAAATATATATGTGAAAATATATATATGTGAAAATATTATATATATATAATTGGGCAGCACCCTTGTGGAAAGAATTTTCCTCCTGTCAGCATTTGCCTTATGATTATATATATATGTATATAGATATGTATATATATCAGAATAGACAACGCAATCTGGAATATATATGTATATATATATATTTAGAAATTTGTCTTTTGATACATCCGTAGCACAGTTCTCAATACGTTAGCACGTAGAGCGTGATATATCATAGAGTTGAAGAAAATAAGACTACATGATTTATCTCTGTTTTGTGAGTAACTCACTCTTCAGGAGGTCATTCTTCTCCTGAAGTTTGGTTTATCTCTACACTTCTGTTTCGTGAGTAACTCACTCTTCAGGCTAATATATATAATATGTATAATATATATATATAATAAAAAATAGAATATAGACTAGAAATGAGACATGTTCTCTGTTATATCTATTGCTCTGTGCTTTTGCACATTGAGCATTGTCACGTCAGAATAGACAACTCAATCTGGAATATATATATATATATATATATTGAAAATTGCAGTTTTACTAGGCAGTCAGGGGAGAGCTAAACAGTCTTCAGTGTTTAGAACAAGGTGTTTCTTACTTGAAAGTCAGTGTTACACTCTAGATGCAATCATCTGACAACTGCATGTTGATTCTGCCTGTTTACTTCTTAACACTGTAGTATGCAACTAGAAATAACCTAAACTTTGTGATTTTGACTTTGTATTTCCAACATTTTTCTAATATTATCCATTTGATACACAGTTGCTTTGGTGGTTCATTTTCATCAGCATAAATGTTATTGTTACTGCTGTACATAAGCAGGATACTTTTCAATTATGTAAGCTAAATGGGAACTATAAATAAATAACAGGAATGTTTCTGTTAAGATGACATGGCTGGAAAAAATGGATATCTGATACAACAACAATATGCTCATTTGTGTATAAACAACAATTAATTTTTTGTTGTCCAATACTGAAAAGTTTCAAAACTTTCTATTGTCATAAAATTTACGATAGTAGCACAAATACATTAAATGTTATATCTTATTGATCATATGGTAAACCCTAATCTGAGCTTGTCTAATCTGAGGTAATTTTCAAGACAAGGCTGCAAGTCGAATTTGTGTATTATCCAAAAATAAATTTACAATTTGAAGTGTCTTTGTTTTTCATTCTTAGTTATGGCAATGTTAAAAGGTGGCAATGAACTCTTTGCAAACATTGATGATAAGATATCCTCTTCTACAAAGAAGGTATTGATGCAAACTATTGAGTTCAAAGAAGCACAAGATGCAGATAATGAAACTTCAAAAATTTACTCCAAGTATAAGCCAATCAATGCTGCTTACAGTTTCAAAAAAGCTGATAATGTCAGTCAAGTTCAGCGGCAATTGTCAAATGATAAAGAAAATTCTTTCTGCCCACCAAAAGTTATCTTGTATCCTCCAGAGAAGATTGAAATGAGTTGGAAAGAAACAAGGAGAATTGGACCAGGTTTTGCGAATCTGGGAAATACATGCTTTTTGAATTCTGTTTTGCAAGTACTTACATACACAGCTCCTCTTGTGAATTTTGTAAACTCAGATGCTCATAGAAATACATGTAAGTATAAACAGTTTTCTTCTTGAATTTGACTTGTTTTAGTTTTACAGCAAAACATTTGTTTTTTGACTTTCTGAGTTGATAAAGTTGGAGATCAAGAATTTACAAGTCAAACAACCTTTGAGCCAAGTTTTTACTTAAACAGAAGCAGCCAATTTTTCCATGTGGATTGATATTGAATAATTAGGTGGATTGAATCTATATATATGATACATATATATATTTAATCATAGTAGGCTTTAAGACAGCTGCATGATTGTCAATACTGTTTAGAATAACTATTCCTATATGTTTTGAAGTACATATGCTGGCTCTATTCATACAAAGTTTGTTTGTTCTGTTTCTAGGTGTATCTGTTGGCTTTTGCATGTTGTGTGAATTCAGAAATCATGTGTTGAGAGTAGCAAAGCATCATCCACAAAATGGACCCATAAGGCCAATGACTATTATTCAAAGGCTTTCTTGTAAGTTTGCTGGCTATTTGCCTTGTACTAGTCTGTTTTGGTTTTGTGGGTTATCACCTGAATTTAAAGGGAAGTGGGCAAGTGATTACATTGCTAGACTATTGTGCAAAGGGTTGCAGGTTTGAATCCAAGTGGAGCCTCCTGTTCATCTTGCACCAAATGGGTAATTGGCTGTAACAATAGAGAGGCTAAAGGAAGTGAGGAAAGTCACTGACAACCTGATCTCATCTTGCAGTTGGCCCAGGACAAGTGCCCTCTCTAATTCCATTTTCCCCACACACAGGTGAAATACAGGGCTAATCTTTACCTTTTTTCCCCTTCAGCCAATAATGTCCTCAACAGTGCCCCCACAGAATCATTAGTGCAAGCTAATAAAAACCCTTCAAAAATGCCTCTGGTCTCATAGGATACAATAAATAATTAGAGGAACAAAATTCTTTTGAAAATCTCTCAATTAAATCATGGTCTGAAGGGTTTTGTTGCTAACAAAACGGTTAATTGTTTCATCATAACTTGATTTGTTGCCCTACGGCATCAAAGTTTCTTTTAATCCTAAGCACTTTGTTCACAAATTGAATTTAATCAAAGTTTTAGAGACCCTTAGGGGCTTTCTTTATTTTTGTTTGTTTTATGTCTATTATTTTTTTTGATTGATAATCACCCTTGTACCTATGTAAGCTTGAAAATGTGGGCATAATTTGGGCAAAGCTCGAAATTAAATATTGTTTAACTTAGCAAAATGCATAAGTCATTATATATTTTCCTTTTGCAGGTATAAGCAAAAATTTTAAGTTTGGCAGACAAGAAGATGCACATGAGTTCTTGCGATATGTGATTGAAGCTTTAAGAAAAAGTTGTCTTGTTGGCAAATCAAAGTATGATTATAGCATTTTTTATTTATCTTTGTAGTTTATTGGCTAGTTATTAGAAGGCTCTGTAATTGGATTGGATGTTTGTGGCAGTAGTTGTTTACTTGCTGCTCTGCCATGTTCATTGGCCAAGGAATGAACAATCTATTTCATTATCAACTTCAAGCTAAAGGACATAAGATGAATGGTTGTAACCTCTGCCCATGTCTGGGTTCCAATCTAAATATTCAAAACAATTGATATATACCTTTTTTGAGACCAATGATTTTTGTTCTTAGAATTTTTTTGCATTTTGAAAAGGACTAATATTTTTTATGATAATACTAGTCTGGCATTGTTACTTTTTAATAATTTTTTTAAGATAAATTGCTTACAAAATAAAGCATAAAAGTGGAAAATAGCTTGTATTATGGCGGCGCTATTTTTCATCCAACACTGTCTACAGCTCAAATATACCTATTTGTTTATATGTTTTGCATTCCATTGCCTTCCTACATATAATGTATGTAGAATTTCTTTAATTACATAATATTCAAATAAAAGCCAAATATGATGGCAGCTACAGCTACCAGTTTCACTTAACTGATTTAGGGAACCAAAATCAACTTTCTCAAATTTTTCATATGTGCAATGGGAACAAAGAGGTAATGATTGGTTGTTTTTCTAGAAAATGTTTATGTTTGTCAATACTCAGCAGCTTCATTTATCTCTTTTACTAAACTTTCTACTCTTTATTTGTCATTGTTGCTCATTGAGACACTTTATTTTTCTCAGCCTTGATCGTTTATCAAAAGAAACAACTGCAATAAATCAAATATTTGGAGGGTTTTTCAGAAGTCAAGGTAAATCAGTTTACTGTTAAACTGACCTATCATACATAAAAGTGTAGCACATGCTCTTTCTAAAATGAACATTTTATGAACACAAGAGGCCAATGCACTTGTTGGGTTATTGTATTTCCAAGACATGTATCCTCTAATCTGGAGCAGTTTAAATCAGCCCAGAAAAATTCAATAGAGTTGTATCCCTTGGTTTTCTATTTTTTGCCACAGTTAAGATTTTTGGCCTGCCATTTTGGTTTTGTCAGATTTATTGGAGTCATTTAAAATTTTTAATCTGAATTAATTCTCTCTTGTACACTCTTCTTAGCCTCTCTGTAACATTTTTCAGTGACTTGTTTATCTTGTAAAAAGACATCAAGCACATATGATCCAATGATGGAGCTGAATTTAGACATCAAGGTAAAAAGTAACATTTTTATCATAGCTTTTGGTTTTTTTTATATTAGATTTTGCCCACTTGCAGAGCTGCACTGCAGCATTCTCTTGAAAGGTAGAATGCACCAAATATTTTACTTATCATTACTTAGTATTACTTGGTATTTCTTGGTATTACTTGGTGTCACTTTTTGTTTACCTATAAACATGAGGTTGAACTAAATTTTGGGGAAAAGACAGGGCCTGTTGATTGTTTTTCTTAGATAAAAACTCACTGACTTTTTAGCTTGTGCCTTTTTAAGGTTTCTAATTGAAACTCAATTCCTTTCTTTTTAGGAAGCTAGCTCAATTGTTGGTGCTATGAAGAAGACTATTAGCACTGAAAAGTTGGATGGAGAAAATAAGTATATGTGTGAAAAGTATGTCAAAGCAGTGTTGTTGCTTTTTTGTAATTGAAATTCCTTTACCCACAGACAAAGCCAAACATCATAAAAGCTCTGTATTCCTCTTTTGAGTTACTTTTGTGGTAGAGCAGAGTTAGCAAAAGGACAGTCAACTACAACCAGTGTTGGTAAACAAATGATGTTTGTTAACATGCAGTGGGTTTTTAAACTCAATCTCTGTATATGCATACATACCGTGCTTCTTCTAAAATTTCTTTTTGTGATTGTAACTAGTCAACTGCATTTTCACAGGGTTGGCCAGCTTTGAAACAGTAGATTTGGCCATCCTCACTATCTTTTAATAACTGATTACAAGCATTATTACTATACTGTTTTCATCATCAAAATTTTTCAAGAGAAGGGTGATTTTTTAAGGGGAAGGAAGCATTTTTTTCAGGATGGGTGCTTTTAATTTTTTTATGGTACAATGGGTGCTTTTTCGAAGGGGGAGCACTTTTTGAGGATGGGCACTTTTTAAAGGAAATGTGGTAATATATTAATGAATTATTTTATAATGTCTTTTTCAATGAACTGTTTGTATATTTGGATATTTTAGACACGAGTCTATATTTATCACATTGCATAATAACGTGTAACAGCACATTCCAACATAGGTTTCTCTGTGTGTCTGATTTTATCAATTTATTTTGTAGATGCAATCGGAAGACACCAGCATTGAAAAGATGCAATATTCACGTAGCGCCAAAAGTACTGACTCTTCAATTAAAAAGGTTTGTTAGATGCCTTTATTTTGAACATTTTCACCTTATTTTTATTGCTTTCCTATAACAATATTATGAGTTTCACCATTTATGGATTTTTTTTAACCTGTCCTGTCGATTTTATTTAAAATTTTGCAATTTGAGTTAATATCTTACCTCCTTTCATTTTTTGTGTCAGAGTTAAATCGCATTCAGCAAATATTTTTGGTCAACAAAGAAATTAAATCTAGATTTATGGAAAAAAACTGGTTATTAAAGGCAGTTTTGGAATTAGCTTTGTGGTTTGGTATCCTTCTACTTATATCTTTTCTCCTCAACAAACTTTTTTTCAACATGATAAGCTAAAATACTAACTTCTCTTTTTTCCAATTATGCTTGTGACGGTATTTTATTGAACTTAAATCTGCAGATTCGATTTTCAAAGGCTGTTTGGCGGCAAAATTTCAAAAGAAGTTCATTTTCCGGAAACACTTGATTTGAGTTCTTTTATGAGCACAAAATCGGTAGGCCAGTTTTTCTGATTAATAAATAAGAATATTTACATTAACTATTCGCTAGTTAAGATTGTTATCTAATCTTTAATATAATTTGAGAATGCTAGTAAAGACAATACAATTTTCCACACGGTATAGATTGTTCAAGGTTACAAAAGCTCTGTTAAAAGATAATTTATATATATAAATATATATATGTATATATATATGTATGAACGAAAGACTGGAAATTCGGAGTCTTGTCCTTGTGTCTTTGACTCAGAATGTGTCCTGTATTTTTCTCAATTGTATTCACTTCTAAATACTGTTTTCTTCTAACTTATTATCTAACTATATAAGTATCTATTTCTGTGTTGCTGCATCTTACAAGTAAACTCGATTTTTATTTGAGTCCATCTGTTTGCATATTGATTTTACTCTAGTTTGAATAATATTTTAGGAAACACAGGTTATGTACAAACTCTTTGCGGTACTGGTGCACTCTGGGATATCCTGTAATTCTGGGCATTACTATTGTTACGTAAAAGCTCCAAATGGTACGTGGTATGAGATGAACGATAGTCGGGTAGGTTTTAAAGAGTTTTTTAGATATTAATCACAAATTCCAATCTTCAAACACTAATCACTAATCACAAGTATTGGAGAGTTTTAATTAAAAGTTCTAGTCTATGACACTAATCATCGTCATACTTGCTGGAGAGTTTTTCAGGCATTAATCACAAATTCCAAGCTTTGAACACTAATTACTGATCACACGTTTTGGAGAGTTTTTCAGACATTAATCACATGTTCCAATCTTTGTACATTTCTCATCAGTCGCAAAAATGAAGAATCCTTTTGCTAGTTTCCTCACTGCTGGACATTAATATCTAAAAGTCTTTCATCATGAATCATGGTACGAGGATATTATAATCTCGTATACTGTGATTGAGAGGAATAATACCATACAGGCACCGCTTTTCGCCCCCCTCCCCTAATTTTTTGCAAAGACAAAAGAAATAGACCACAAAAGAAATTGGAAATAGACCACAAGTCAAGCCTCTTTTTATTTGGCTTTAGCACTGCGCCCCCCCCCACTTTTCTCGACGCCCCTTTGCACGGGTCATGAGAGGAAAGATGACCTAATAACCGGTAACCCTTTCTCTAACAATTCTCGTTTAAGATACATTGATTGATTTATAGTTGACTTTATGAAGTTCACATTCCCAAAACGCTTTGTTATTAAAAACACTTGTGAAATATTATACTCTGTCACTAATTTTGTAGATAACTTGGAAAAGCTGAGCAAAAGATATATTTTTTTAGGCTGGTATTCAGTGGAACTTTGTTTTCTACGAATGTTTTTGTGGTCAAAATAAACAAATTTAGACTTTCCTAAGATGCTATTATAATGACATTCGAGAGTTGCTGATATAATTGTTCATATTCTAACCCAGGTTTCTCAAGTGGGACTACAAACTGTACTCCGTGCACAGGCGTACCTCTTGTTTTATGCAATAAGTGGACAACAACAAAGCAAGGTAATTTTTCACACTTTTTCTCATTAATTACGTTGCCCCTTCAAGCTTTCGTGTTTCTGACGAAACTTTATTTTTTGTGTTGCGAAATACCTTTTATTGCATGCGAGAACGTAAATGATAGATGAGTAGTCTGTGTTTCTGATCAACTCGTGTAAACAGAAGCTTAATGTCAAAACCTGTGTAAAAACATTGCAAAGAGATATTTAGTTGTTAGTGGTGGACTTTTTGCTAAGGATACTCTTAAAGGAAGTTACCTCCTTTTTCAATGATTCAATTTTGATTGCCACCCCCGTCTTCGAGTTTATTCGTTATCCGCCAAGATTATTAAATAGCACAGAAGGTATTTGCAAACGGGTGTTGTATAATAGACACATATACTATTCCAATACTTCCAATCTGTGAACAGTTGTGTTTGTAGCAGATGCATTTCCGCTTTCATTTGAGAAACTAGTTAGTATTTGCATCGAAATATTTTTAAGTGTGTAATATTCAAATGATATAATTGGGGGAGGGGGTCGCAGACAGTTGTTTCATGTCGGTGACTCTAAAAGTTTTTCACAGGCTGTTAGGCGTGAAATATCCAGCGTTAAGAGTGCCTATCTCAACGGACAAGCAGCTTCTAGTCCAGCGCAAAAGAAGATCCCCTCGATTCCTAAAGGTGAGCTTAGTAGTTGTTTCATTTTTATTGTTAAAATCAATATTGTTTTCCTGGCTTCCTTTGCCTTCAGCTTTTCGTTATTGTTATTGCATAGCTTTTTAGCCTTTAATATGCCATAGTTGATGGTTAGATATGAGGCGGTCAAACCTATATATGTAGACCACTTTCAAACTTCAATTTGGACCAAATTGTTCAATGATGTTAACAGTAAATGCAGTATATTTTTTACAGACCTGTAAAAAACTCAAAACATTCTTTAAAATTCTGTTTTCTCAATTTTTTGTTCAGCGAATTCTGCCAAGCCTACATTTTGATTTTTTTCTTGTCTTTAAAGAGTAAGTTTTAAGCTGTAGGGTTTGATTTTGAGTAGACTTTGAAACGGTCGCTGAATACGAATTGTTTATTTAAAGATTGTTCTCATTTCTTTTTCTTTAGACATAGGTATATCGATTTCAAGAACAGAGCCTCGCATTGTTCCACTAGCTGCGAATCGAGACAAGGTCAATTTTTCTTTCACGAAAGACAATGTAAAAGAAAGTAAAAAATCTCCGGCTGCGTATCTATCGCAGCTTAACAAAAAGGAGGAAAAATCGGAAAAGAAACCTCCTACTGTTTCTCGGTCAAGTTTAGAAGCAATTAGAAAAGGGTACGACAGTAGTGGCTCGGATGGTGATGTTTCTGGTCCTGGAGAAAGAAAGGGTAAACAACTAGAACAAGAAGTGAAAGGTTAGTATTATTAAATACAATGTTGTTGTTTGCTTTAAATTAATTAGAATGCAGTTTTTGCACAAGTCATTGGCTGTTATAGGAAAAAATACAGACATTTTGAATGAAACCTGGGATGGTTGTAGACGGAGTGGAAAGGAAAGAGCGGAGGTTTACACGTTTTTTAGAATATCCTGAGAAGCCTTCGCTAATCGTTAGCCACCTTACTTGTTCTCGGTTTTGATGAAAATATCTTTTAACAGAAAGTTTAGTGTTGTGGCAGTTTTTGGCCGAGAATCTAACAGATCCCAAAGTAGCACGAGAATGCAAGCTTTGGAAATATTTTGCTATTTAAGCTGCCTGCTGTTTGATATACAAATACGAAAAATAAAGAAAGAGTCAGCATTGGCGACACTCTTCACATAACTATGCCCTGACAATAACCATACCACCCCCTCGTTATAAATAGTTCAGGAATGTATATTTCTTTTTTTCTAGAAGCAAGTATACATATATTGGCAATTTCTCCTTGCTTTTCAACATTACAATTTTTATTTTACTTATACATATTTTTACAACTTTCACATATACCCTTTTAGATAAAGAAACTAATAAAAAGGAAGCTAAGAAAGTTGAGCCCACGTCTGTGGCTGCTAAGGAACGCGAAAACGTTGGCACATTTGAGAGAAAAGGTTCAACTAAAGAGGACAAAAGGGCCACCACTGTAGAGGTGAAGAAAACGGATAAGGAAGCGAATGGTATGAATTTTTCTGATCCAGCAGATCTAATTTTTGAGAATGACTGTTTCATAAAACATTGAATAGTCTTTTTCAAAATCTTCTTTTTGTAATCGCTTTTCGTTCAGTTGCAACTGAGTACGATCCAATATCAACATGCCCTCCAAAGTATAAATATAATGAACATCACCATATTTGCATCAAGTTGTGGTGACTGCCCTGTTCTGTACGAAGTGTGGTGTGCTATGTATTGGTGTTGACGTAGTATTTTTATGGACTCAGTTATTGATCCTTGCACACTTAGTTATTCTTTCTTAAACATGTTATGCTTTATCATTATAATTTTTATATGGATAAAAAGATATTAAATTTTGTGTGACGAATTTAACCGTTTGATAAAAATTGCTTCTGGTGATACTAGCAGGGCATTAGAAATTTTTTTTTCATTTACATTTGACTTCATTTGGGAAAGCCCAGTTTGTAATTATTTTTAATAATTATTTTAGATGTTAATGTTTCCAGTACTCCATTGAAAGAAGCTGAGAAATCATTAATTGACAGACAAACAGTTCTAGAAAGTCCGCAAGATTTGATTTCTCCGCCGAAGTCAGCAAACACAGAAATCCTGCATCCGAAACGAAAGTTGAAGCTACACTCCGGAACGCCTCTGAGTGCTAAATTGGGTCGATGGATGCCAGTGACAACATTGAGCAGCAGTTTTACGCCAAGGGCAGTGCTGCATCGTAGCTTGTCTGATTCCCGTGCATTTGAAAAATGCAAACCAACCGCACGAGAAATGAGGCAAAATTCTGTTCAAGAACCAATCATGTCACCTACAGGACACGGTACTCTATGACGTCATTTCTTTTTATATTTTTTGAATATGATCAATCCTTGCCAACATTGTTGAAGCATTTGTACATAGCTAACGCTTTTTTGATAAACAACCCCCCCCCCCCTCCTACCCCCTATTACAGTATTGTTCAATTTTGCCATTTCGATACTGAAGGTAAACATTTTGTCACTGAACGCTATAGGAAAATTATTGAGAGAATAATTCATGGCAGAGGGGGAGGGGGTCAAAAGTTTGGAAGCAACACTAATATATTTATTAGATGGTGTGGTCTGTTGGCATGCCGTCAGGGAAAGGCCTTCCAACTATTTTTGCCAAAGATTGTCAGTGGCGTCATTTCTCGTTTGATATCATTGGAGCTTCATCATTTCATTTCTGCATAGCCTCCCCCGTCTCGATGGCCACTCGGGTGCAAATTACTTGAAACAAAACTCCCAGGGTTTAATAATATGTTGCTACATTAGAGATGAGACAGAGTTTATGCAAAAGCATTAGCAATGACAGAAAATGAGGAGTATTAACCTTATCTCGATTTTAATGTCTATTATGGTTAAAATCATTCTGAATTGAAATTTTTTTTATATTGTGCGGACGTATTTTCAGATGATTCCTGTTAAATAACTATCCATTCGTTTTAGATAAATCTGAAAAGTCTAATCGATGGAACGTTGAAATTAAAGCGACACCTCAGATTCACTATGGCCCAATGACCCCACCCGTCAAACCCCTCAAATCTGATGATCTTCTGAGAGAGAGGACATGCTCTGTGACGTCAGAGGTGTGTGTTTGTTGCAGTTATTGGGTTTTATTATGCTGATTTCTTTCAGCTGGCTGGTATATATATAAAAGGCCAAAAGTTTAGCGCAGTGTTGGCACTTTCAATTATATCCCTAGCGGTAGCCGAATAACGCCGTCGTTTTGTGTGTACTGTGGATTCTGGAGGGCGTACTAACGCCCGTCATTAAGGTCATGACATTGCTTCAAAGGCCACCAATTTGCAGTTGAATAAAAGCAACTAGCTTTAGCCCTGATCTTTGTAAAGAGCCAGTAAGCAGGAAGCACATTTCAAACAAAATGGATACACATTTCATTTATATGTTCAAGTCCTTGATGCATTTGCGTTTTGTGTGTATGAATGAGAGAATTTTTGTTTTTTTTGAAAAATAGTAAAAAATCACTGCTCAGAATATTCCTTTTTTCGAAGTGTGGTCAGATTAGCTAAAATAAATTCCAACCAAAGGGAAATTGCTATTTTTCAGACCGGATCAATATCGACCAAGACAGGTGAATGGGACGTCCATGAAAAAGATTTGGAGGAAGGCTGCGCACCCCCTTATATTCCAGAGCGACACTTTGCTGGTTGGAGTGTTGAAAAGACAAATGGAAAAAGAATCGACAAGGAACACCTAAGAAATGAAAATGCAACTCCGGCATCGAAAAAGACGCTTACAGACAAGTTTGCTGACAAAAGCGAGAATAAATTTAAAAATCGGTGAGTTGTTTGCATACTGAAATTGTGTTTTTCTTGTTATAGATAACAGAAATCAAAGAATTTATAATATGAGTAGCTATGTGACGAACTGTTCTGAGTAGCTAGGTTTATCAAACCAGTTTAATAGCGATATGAAATTTTTGCCAACCATGATCTCTATCAGGTAATTGGTATTTCTCACGTTCCAGAAAAAATAATCTTCCAAACGTTCGCAGGCATTGATTATCAAAGTTTGCAATATTTAATCTAGGTTGAATTTGTAATGAATTCTTTTGATTTTGTTTTCTGTTCTGGTTTTGATATTTCGGAAACCTGAAATTCTAAAGTAACCTCATTCAGTCCCAAATTTCTACAAGTGAATTGCTGACATTTACAATTTATTAAAGTCGATATTATTCTTGAGGTTGAGACAGCTTCCATAAGAGAATGTACTCCGATTGTTAAACCGAACCTTTTGCAGATAATTTTACATTTTTCTGAAGTTCAGCAAAATAAATCTTTAGATCTAAAACGTGCGGTAATGAGGAAAACGAAAATGATATACCGAGTGGCAGTGACAATATTTTTGACGAAAAGTCACAGAGGGGAGGAAAGAAATCAAAAAAGAGAAAGCACGAGATAAAGTCGAAAGATGATGACGAAACAGGAGCTAGTAGTAAACGCATGAAAAGGAGACACAGCGAAGAGGGTGATTCCGATAGCTACAAACGAAAGCACAGTTCAAAGAAAGCGAAAAAGAAAAAGAAACACCGGCACAAGGATAGCAATGAAGAGGAGAGTGACAGGCAGCTGGGTAAAGATAAAGCTGAAGTTGACGGGGGTTTAAGGGAAGACAGAACTTCTGATAAGAAACATCGGAAATCAATTGAAGAATCTGATCGCTCGTTCAAAGACACGCCATCTCACTCTAAGTCGAAGAAAGACAGACTAAACTCAGAGGGGAATGAAGACTTGAGTGATGAGAATTCGGAAGAGAATCGTTCTAAAAAGAAAAAGAGGAAGAAGAGGAAGAAGAATAAAAAAGGTCACAAAGAAGAAAGCTTCAGTCAAAGTAGAAATTCGTCGCACAAAACGTCAATTGAAAAAGACAAAGAAGGTGAAGATTCAAAATATGCTGCTGTGAAGACACCAAGGAGAATTTCATTTACTACCATCAGTAGGTTTTTACAGCTTTTTTGGATCTTAACCTTCATCTAGTTTTTAATTTTCTTGATGGTTATTAGAATATAATAGATGGGTATCGTTGTTCTTGATTATGTATAAAAATTGCTGTTTTGCTGGTCTGTCAAAACGTGCTCAATGCTGCACAAGCTCCGGTGTAAAGAACTTGGAACCACCTTGTGACATAATGTTCCAACATTTTCAGCATGTAAATTATCACCAAGTCATTTATTTTCGGTATCTCCAACATGAAGTTTTGTTGTGGAATGTTTCCAGTGTATAGGGCTCTAGCACGTAGTTCCTCTCTACGAGATCAATCTCTGGCCTTTTTGTCTTGAATTTTCCCGTCCCAAATTATCCCATCTCGGCAGGATTACTGTGTGATTTTCATTGTCGAGTATTCTTCAGTAGAATGCAAATCCGTTATTTGTCAACATCATATTTATTGTAGTTGAAAAAGATGCTCATTCAAGTAACGGGAAAAAGAAAGAAAAGAAGAAAAGTTCCTCAGGTGAAAGAGAAGAGAGAAATGGTGGTCTTGAAAAACCTGCGAAAAGCGGCTCGATTCAAAAAGTGCAGTCCGGTAATTTTGAAATGAAGCTTGTCACCCTAAATAAAAATAATAATAGATTGTTAGTTATGTAATTAGAGGAACATCATGCCATTTTGTGATAGGGGTCTTTGTAAAAACGAATAAAGTTGTACGTGTCCTTAAGAATATAACAGGTACTGTATCTTGTAAAAACAGTCACCTGTGTAATTTTTAGGGTTTTAAATCAACGGAGCTTTCGTTTATTTTCTTCCGAGAAAAGAAATAACCACTTCTCCTTCATAAAAAGAACCTTAAACAGTGAAGAGTTATCATAGATATGTGACTCAGAGTAGCCTAAGAGTTAACGAGATCTTCACAAAAACAATGATCTAACACTTTCCAGTTGTAATAATCCTCGCCCTACTTCTTTAAATAATGGTTTCCAACAATAGTTAAGTTACAAATATTTTGTATTTTTACTTGTTTAAGATACTATTTATCGACGTCACTTCATCAATATTTTTACCCTGGGTACTAAAGCCACAAAATTTCGAGTGCGTAAATAGAATACCAAGGGGAGCAGCGGAGGAGCGTCTACCCAAGAAGATTGGAAAGCTTTTCCTATCTTCTTCACCCCTATCTTCTGTATCCGCTCTCGAATTTATGTGGCTCTGGTACCCAGGGTACATTATTTTGTGATTTGCTATAAGCTTTCAACTTTCTGTAGATGCACCTGCAAAGAACTGGGATGAGGCTCCAAAGAAAGCTACCTCTTGGAACGGATCTAATGACAATGCAGTGCTGCACACTCTTTTATCGAAGAATTCTCAAGGTAGCAACCTTGTTTTCTTTTGTGCTGCATTCTGTAGGCCTTCTTTCTGGCATTGCAAATGTATTTTTATTAGAGTTGATTTTAAATCTGTCGCAGCCACCAATACATCTACGACGTATTTTCATGAATAAACATAGAATAATTGGGGCCTGTATTTTGCTTTGATGTTACTGTTTTCATCGTAATGAATTTCGGATTAAGAGCGATTGTCTGTCCTCTATACCAACAATTCTTTAACAGCAAATCTCATCTGTATACTTCATTGGTAAACCTGGAGTGGTTTTTGCAATTTAGATAATGAACCCAGGCGCAGCAGTAGTTGCCAATTTTCGTGCCTAATCCTTGATAAACAGAAACACAATAATGATAAAGGTGCTTGTTTCAACAGTTGAAACCTGGGATAATGAATCAAGTCAGACAATGAAATTTGAAGTGGAAGATAGCTCGAAAAAAAGACGAGATCGTTGGGATGATGATTACGATCAGGGCAAAGTAAAAAAAGCGAAAAAGCACCACAGTCAGGGCCATTCAAAACAGAAATCAAATCTTTTCCAAAGGCTGCAAAATCGACGCAATGTGGACAAGGTATGGTAACATATTAGACAACCCCAAAGAAGCTGGAAAGCGGGTGGGGGCTGGAAGAGTTTCATGCGTCCCTCTTGCTCTATCATAAGAGATTCAAGGGGGACGAGAGAGGCCTTCTTATCAAAACGCCTTAGAAATTGGCTTCGATCTCATTTGCATTCCCCTTGACCAAAAAAACACATTAATTAAGGGCTAAAAATAGGCGTACGGGCGTATGATCATACCTAAATATTAAGCTATTAAAATATTATATGTTTGAAATTACCTCATTTTAAACTCTGCGAAGACACTCATTTTAGTATGTTTCATTGCTTCTTGCGAAAGCCAGCCGCCATTATTTTTAAAAATGCACATATTCTCCATCAGAATGATTGCTTTAGATGAAGGCATTGCTACAACTTTAATGCCACTCAATCAATTACATTACATCCAAGCTATGATACCAAATTGGTTCTGAAGATGTTTGCTTTCTTGTAGAACACAGATAGATGAATCGTGGTGTGTGAAACACAGAATGAAATGCACATTGGAATATAGTTTCTTGGTGAAAACTCGTACTTGTTGAGTTTCGTTTATGGCCAAGATATTTTTACTGCGTGCACCAGCAAAGACGCGACTCATTGCAATTTTCCTTTGGCTGGAGACCCATCTATAGGTAAACCAAAAACCTATTGTGAATCATGCATTGCGGCAACCAAGGCGGATTGATGCGATTTCACTGCCACCGCCGTTCTACCTGATCGATCAGCGTTGTATAATTGCAAACTTGTTCATATGAGTGACTAATAGTAGTCTAACGCAACAAAAGTTCCCCTTCTTTTGTATCTTCTGTGTCAAATCCAAATAAACAACTTGATTTTAATCTGAAGATGGTATCTTTCAAGCTTAACAGGTTTTAATGTAGAAATGAAGGTATTCTTTTATCTGCTGTAAATATGCTAAAAATATGTTGTAATCCAACTATACCGTCCATTATTGATATTTTTTCCTGGGCATTGTCCATATTGATTTGCTTTCGTGTTCATTTTTAATTGTGTCATTTTTTAAAGATTGATGTGTCATTTGAAATTGAAATTGAATGTTACCAATGATCTATCTATATCACTGTATCATTGAACTGAATAGCACAAATGACAATATAGGTTTTTAACTAAACCAAAAGCATACGGAGGTTTCATTAGGGAAAATTGGTATATTTTAGGTGGGGGCAGTGCCTCTCTTGTGCCTTTAATTTTAGATTGCAGGGAATATCGGTGCTATATAGTTTTCTTTTTGCAACCTTACCGGTATGCGGAACCTTACGGCGTGAACGATTTGTATTCTCAAAGTAACTGGGTTAAACTGGTCCTCGTTGTTAACACGACGCTTTCTGCGAACACGACGCTACTGAGTTTATAAAGCCTGTAGTTTAACGGCTTAAGAATTAATAGCGTCGGAAACCTTTATTTTTTAAGAAAAAACAAGCCCCATTGAAAAATGAAGCGACCATGATTGTGAGTCGTATTTATAAAATTTAGCTGTACATAAGTAGGCCAAACTAGCACATATTGTCCTCAAAGGACGCTACAATCAGAACCTGTTATCTGCAAGGATCAGTTAAGGAAGCAGAAACTGATGTATACATCTAGCTTCGTTGTAATTTAATGATATATGTATGTATTTAAGTGTCTTTCAAAAAAACCTGAAATTTTGTTTGATTTCGTTCTTTCTCGTATTGTTATGCTTCGTTATATTCATCATCATCTCTCTTGCCTCTTGGAGAGTATTACCCTCATCAGATGCGTTTTATTTGTCTGAAAAATTTGTTCTCCTCAGTTGACTATCATCCAGCATAGTAAACTCTGATAGCTTTTTCCTAAGTTAAGATGATTTTTTGGCCGTTTCATTAAAGAGCAACTGCTTTTGAAGAGAACTATTATCTTTGCGGGTGATGTGTGCGATTTATTTCAGATGCTACTGCACATACAGGACCAGAAAGACGATGATTTATTGTCTAGGCCCCAATTCTAATTTCAATAGAGGACCGTATAACTACGATCAATCATAACGTATTTTCTAGTTTAGATTCCAATTTCGATCCGTACTAATTCTATGTCTTCTCTAATCTCATGCAATTCAAATCTAATTTATATCGCATATTTCAACGTGACTGCAACAACAACAACTATTGTTAAGGAATACGTCATACCATACAATTTCTTACAGCTTGTACGACCAATCAATTTCCTCTTGCGGTATTGATTTATCTTCCTTGTTTTTGGGAGCATATTGCCTGGAGAAACAACCTTTTACCATTCGTCTTAGCAAGAAAGCCGCACCAAATATATTCAACCTTTTTTATTTCATTTGCAGATAATTGCCATGCTTGTACAAAATACATTATTATTATCAATCAATTTGTTTTGCGTTTGCACTAGAAACATTTCTAGCTGTTGCCTACAATTATGAGCTAATTAATGCCAACTTCTAAAGAATGAATTAAAAATATCTACAATTTGACACTACAATGAAGATTAAATTACAATTACGTTCTAAAATACAAAAACCCAACTTTCTTAAAAAAAACTTGCTGTTTCCGTGCCATACTTTTATTCTTCTTTTAGAGTCAGTCTGTTGATAAACTTTGATTTCCTTCAGTAAAGAAGAATATAGAAGGCTCCATCTTGGTTAAATACTACCAGTCCCATAAACTGTGATCTATTTCTTTGCGCTTCTTAGACTTGATTCTTAGACTATAAGTTAACAAATTTGAAATTTCAATCACAAAACATTGCAGATTGTGGTAATGAACAATTGGAACTGTTTACTTTAATCTCTACGAGCTCTACATCGTTATCGTAGAGTTTATACACAATTATCTACATTGTATATATCCAGTCATGGTATGGTTTAGTCTTGGAAAGTTTAGACCTTGCTTGGCAAGTCTTCACATTCCAACTGTGGTGGTTTTGGCTCCTCGTCCGTTTCATTAGTAAATGTGTACGATACTTCATCGGGGTTTGTGAATCTTGTGAAACCAATATCCAGACTCTCCGGTTGTTCTTCTGTCACTTCGTTCTGTAAGCAAAGTTTATTCTGAGTTATCATTTGTCATCAGATTGTAGAAGCATTAATAGCATACTAATTTGATACATTGATTTGCAAAGTAGCCTTGATAAAATATTTTCCATATTCGCTTAAAGTTTTAGATGAGTTACATTATCTGTTGCAGGGCCAGCGAAACGTATTTCAAAGCGTTGGGGCCAAACTGTCAGGACTGTGCGAGGGTTTCGTAAAGGCCGCTATCATGGTTAATTGGCGTGAAGAAAATTTTACAAATATGGTATTTAAAGCAAATCCCGAAACTCTATCTTAATAGGTTTTGACCGAATGAAAATCCGGGGGAACATTTTCAAGTTTCCAGTTATCATTATGCTCCATAGTTTCATGTTGACTCGAAACAAGAAAGGTTTTCAAAAGTACAACTAAAAAGTCTAACCCTAACCTTGAGTATAATCACAGTTTGGCAATAAAACATGGACACAAAAAGAATACCAAAAACACGATCAACTAAAAATTAAAAAAATAGCAGTTTTGGAAAATTGTAGTATTATTTTATTTAAAATTTTCGAAAATAAGTTGCTTCTATGAAAAGCGACAGTAGGCATGAAAATCTTTCAAACTGGGCTGTTCAAAATAATTTTGAATTGATCATTGCATCTAGATTTTCAGACCATAAAGTTAAATAATTCTTTTTGGCGAAAAATAGTAGTGTTGTTTTTGCCCTTATTTAAATCTCCCTTTACCAAAAAATATTCGTTTATAGTTTTTGTAATTACCGTTTCGTCTCTTGCAGTGCAGGAACATCTATAAAACCTTTCTGTTTTGAAGCTTTTTTGGCGATACTTTCAAGGAACAATTCTAAAGATCCTTAGTTTCTTCTAAACAAAATTTTTCCTAGCTGTTTTCTTTTTTCAACAGCTTTTATTCCCTCTGTCTGTAACGTTTTTGGGAGTTTTTCTGTTAACAAATAAACTTTGTGAAACAGGTTTAGGTTAGGCCATCGAAAAACGAATTAATTTTGCTTTGGCACAAGGTTACTCTTGGCTGGATTTCTCCGTCTATTTCCTAAACCAAACATGCATTTAAAAGACTGTACTAATAATTGGAAACCATTTTATAAAAATCTGCAATCCGTACAATGTAATGGGCAACGCACGCTAAACTTGGATAATGATTCAGCTATTTCCATCAAATTGTAAATATCTAGATGCTTAAGGTAAAGCTAATGGCATATTTAAGGAAACACTAAACACAACAGCTTGCAGAAAGATTTCTTTCAAATTTGACATAGGAAAATTATTTCGCTAAGCAGAAAAGTAGGGAGGGGGCAAAGCTCACAGGGCAAAGCAAGTAGATATGGAAAGGGGGCGTTCGTAGGACTGTTGGGGGATGGGATAATGGCCTTTGATTGGTCTTAAAATAGGCGGCTGCTAAAATTTCAATGGTATATGTAATTTTTTTCTGAGGGTGAAAAACATTGCATTGCATCCAAGATCTTAAAAGACGCAGAGACCGGTTATTCTGAGTTCTTAGAACAATAACAAATAGAGACGATGCTACTTACGTTCTTTAGATGAAGAATCACATAGCCTGCCAAAACTGACGATGCAATAAGCAGCAGCAGCCCAAAGCCAAAAAAGGTGCCGACACGAATAATTGTTCTGATTATAATTTCTTTTTCGTGAGCTGGATTACAGAATATTGCTGCAAACAGATTATAAAATTATTACCTAAAGTGCAAGACAAAAGCCCTAACTCCAATGATAGCAATTCCAAGTGCGGCGAGGCTATTCGAATGTTTGACCGCAAAACATTGGTGCTACAAAATACATCAATTCCATTTCAATATCAGTTTATTCGAATCATACCTAATAATCAAATGGATTCAAATTAAATCAAGGACGCATATAGCAATCACATTGTTTGTTATTTTAAAAAAGGAAGAAGAAGAGTAAAAAGGTGAAGAAGAAAAATGAAAGAAGGAGGGAAGTAAAAAGAAAGTTGGCGAAGATGAAATAAAAGTGGAAGAAAATAGAAAGTCAGGGAAGAGAGAGAAAAATAAAAGAAGAAGGAAAAAAAGAAAGAATCAGGAGAAGAAAAAGAAAAAGAAAAAGACGAAGAAGAAAACAAAGATGAAGAAGAAAAGAAGAAGAAGATGAAGAAGAAAATGAAGATAAAGAAAGAAGAAAATAAGAAGATAAATACGGTCTTATCCATGGATAATAAAATGGCTGAGCAGAGTGCTTTTTTCAAAATAGTGCTTCAACCCAAGACAAAAATAGTTGAGACTTTTCAAGAGAGGGTGATGTTTTCTGTTTGAAAAGAAACTTGCTACTCCTCCGAAAATGTTGAATGCATGTTGGTGATGCAAAAGTTATAAAAACACAAATCCAACATTGATTTCGGGGTTACAAATCCAATTTTGCCGTGATTAAAAATAGATGTAGTGAATAATTTGAAAGGAACGGCCCCCTTTTTACGAGACTAAGAAGCCAATTCAACACAAAGTTGCTTAGAAAAATAATCACTAACACGTGCGCCGGAGACGCTGGAGACGCTGGAGCCGCCGGAGACGCCGGAGATGCCGGAGATGCCGGAGACGCTGGAGACGCTGGAGACGCCGGAGATGCCGGAGACGCTGGAGACGCCGGAGCTGTAGCCCCTCCCCAACTTTTTTGCTACGGTATGATATATAGGTTGGGGCATCGAAGATAATGATTGCAAATTAAGTAAGTAGCCCCCCCCCACTTTTTTTGAGCCCCCACTCTAAAATGTGCTCCGGCGTCTCTGACTAATAAAGAAGCTATCGTGTAAGCCTCATATATTACCTTCACAATATGTCTTCAAGTTGGCAAGAAGAAGCCTGTAAAACATGATATGGACTCCAACGAAAATAAGCAGTAGTATGATGGAGAACAGGCAATGGCCAAGATAGCATTGAACCTAGTGGCAAGAGAAATAATGACTTAAACCGAAAGTACCGTTGCAGTAACCTGTCAGTTCAATATAATATCACGAATGGAGGGAGGGGGTTGGGGCTCATAAATAGGGCTGCTGTTGGAAGCATCTTCTAAAGCTGGAAAATCAATAAGCTAAGCAGTAGAAGCAAAATACTAGGATTGGGGTTCGATCACTTCCTGTGACTTGATAAGTAGGAGATGTGCTCCTCGTGGACACGTAAGTAAGTCAGTGGCATTCAGGGTACGACTTATCTAAAATGATGGCGAAGCTTTTAGGATATATGTATTTGCACAAGACGTGTTGTAGTTAAACGCAGTAACACATCTAACCCCCTGTTCCCGTTCGGAGCTGGTGCTTGTGCAATAAAAACACACAGATATCAATTCTAGGGGGCGAGGGTGTAAGAACCCTCTTGATGTCCTTTTTAGATAAATATTAATACAAATAATATTCTATGCTACATTAATATTTAACCTATTAATTAGACACAAGTGTGCGTATGCTGAAGTTGTTGTCAATTTGGCATTGAGAATTTTCTGTATTGCACGGCACACCCCAAAGCATGTGACAAAATGGACCGCGAAGGCACAATTTTCAAATTTTTTACCCATCTGGAAGCATACAAGGTTCAAAAGCATGCAAAATGTACGCTTGAAGAATGGGGAGAGAAGTTGGGGGTATGTTTTGTACACCTTTTGAAATTTGTGATATTGGGGAACACCTCTAAATTTTATATTCCTCTATATTCCTCTTATTCATCAAGATCGCTATTAGTACTGAAATTTACTAATTTCAATCTGAATTAAAGCAAAATCAAACACTACGAGGGTACTCCATATGCATTGCACCATATGCATTGCACCAAATGCATTGCACACGGAACCGTAAATTAGTCAGAGACTTCAAGATGTTTATCGTTGTCTTCCAAAACATTTCTATTACATTGAGGTTTCCTTCTATTGGTATTCTACTGATAGCAACGGGAACTGTATTCAAATTCGTTAAAAAATAATTTGTCACCAAAATTACCAATAAGGTCAATAGCAAAGTTATCTGGATATCTTGTGAGAATAAACTTTCATGAATTTCGCATTACAAGGAGCTTCGTGGATCAAAATTTTGCGATTTAAGGCCATAGCGCGAAAAACGCAAGAGTATCTCAAGGTCTAACCATGGTTTAACAGGGACTTACAAAATGATAGGGACTCACCGTTTTCAACTTTTTCACAAATCCTGCAATGACGCCATTGATCCCAGAAAAGATAATCTAGAGAGGATTAATAGGTTAAGTGTAATCTTCGGGATTTCTTTAGAAGAAGGAGAGGTTTATTTGAGATCAGGTGTTTCTGGAAAGTAAAACTGTGCATGCTTCGGTACGTTTACCCGGCATTTTACCCACGATTTTGCTGCGAAATTCACCTTGTAGAAATCTGCCTTAAGCCATGACTATTTTGCAGACTACTGACTCTTATGTATGAAACTGAGGTAAAACTGTTGTAGAAAAATGCAACGCGTTGATATTTAATTAGGGAAAGAAAGCAAGAAGCTGTTGTATTGATTGAGAGAATTTTAGTTCCTGAACAGAAACATGCATCATCTTTGTCTCGAATATTTTCAGTAGGCCATGTTTACACATCCAAAATGCAAACATTGTAATGATACAGAAAGTTATCTGCTGAATTGATGCAAATAATAGACAAATAATAGAATATACCTAAATAAACTATAAAATAACCTAAAAAACCTGAAACCTAAAAAATATACCTAAATAAACTAGTAAATAGAACCAAATAAAATTAAGCAGTATATAAACAGCTTGTTCTCTTTTATTCCATACTTCGTTTTCGCATACGGTTAAAAAAAATTTATCTCTGAAAAAGTGGGGGGCTTCAGCCCAACAGCCCCCCCCCCCAGTGGCGCCATGCCTGATGTCTATATGCCTAGACAAGAACTTCCGCTTTCAATTACGTCAAAAATGGAGAATTCATTCTCTTTGGAACTTTGACTTTGGTACTTTTGAAGAGAGGGTAAGAAAAGCTTAGGACACCAGATGAACTATTCACCTTTGTTTTGCTCAGTTAGTTCTAGGAGCCATTAAACAAATTTGAATCAAAACTAATTTTCAAAACATTGTTTAATTGATTATTTCAAGTATAATCCTACTGTTACCTCAGGCACAAACGTACTTCATTGACATACATTCAATAACAAGAAATGATGACTGTCGAAGTATTTAAAGGATCACAAATGACGATTTCACGACAACAAAGATAATAGGAGCAAAAAAACCCGAAGGGAACAGAAAAGAGGAAATTCCAAAGGGTACAGAAAATAGGGTACACGGTACAGAAACCATAAACATTTTTGCAAAAAAGTAGATTTCAATTTTTCGTACATCATCAATTAGAACCAAATACTAGGAATTTCATACCGCCACCCCTGCTAAAGCTGCAAGGATTGGTTGCGACACATCGTCAGGGTTTCTCATTGATATCCCCATAAACATCAGAAGTAGAAAGATTGGTCCAAAGAAGATTTTCATCAAACCAAACACAATAAAGATGTACCCTGAAATACAAAACGATATGTGTGAGAATTGCGGAGAAAGTCACTACATGGCCGAATTTCTATTTTATTGCGGGAGAAGGGGGGTAGACTGGACTAAAGGTTTGGTATGAGCTGCATAGAGTTCTTACGTCATAAATCTATGTTTGAAACTTTTGATTTTTGATCACATAACCTTAAAAGAACACAACAAAATACTTCTAATTACGCAAAATCATTTAAATATATCAAATATCGGTTGAGATATGGCAGATGAAAGATTTGAAGTTTGCTAACAGAATCCGTTCGATCACTGTTACTTTTACCCTGTTCATAAAATTATGAATAGAGACAAAATAAGAGAGGTTTTATAGGAAAGAGCCAATACATATGTGGCAATATCTCAAACAAAGATTGATTTATATAGGCCTGACGATACGGACGATTCACTCTGACGATTCCCATGCAAACTGCCCTCCAGTTTTCCTTTAATAATTTTTGACTAGCTAACTTAATATGTAGGACTGGTTAAATGTTACGTCTAAGCAGAGTCGTCGTGACCGGGGAGGTGTGGGGGTATCACACCCCCTCCCCCCCCCCTCAATAGTATCTCAATAGGAAATTTCAGGTAAAATCCGCTCGGTGGAAGAAACGCTTTAGGTATTTCAGAGACCTTCATGTCATAAAATCAATAAAGGATCAAGCAAAGGTAATTACTCCGTTGGTTAAATATGATATTCCTTGATATGAATGAAGGTAAACAAACTAATGATTTGAAGATTGCTTGTTGGCAATAAATCTAAAAATCCAGGCCCTCTTTAGGTAAATTTGTGTCTTGTGTCCATTTCCCCTAAAGTTTCTCGCTAGAAGCGTCAACTGCAATTCACTATGAGCTCCAGATTTTTTTTAACATTCAAAAGGCATGCTAAGATGGAAAGAGGGATCTAAATTGACAACCAGTGCTGCTTAGATGTGAGTGTTTCTGGTATACCATGAATAGCGAAGATCTTGTCCAGCTTTGGTATAACGGTTGAAGCTTTTGTGGATCGCACAATTTCTACTTCAGGATATCGCGAGTATCTGTCTACAACAACAAGCAAATACTCTCCAGATGGCAATGGTCCGTAGAAATCTACATGAAGTTTCTGCCATGGTCCTTGCGGCATTTCAGTCATCTGTAAAGGCTCTGGTGGGTTTGGTCTTCTAGTACCTTGACAAGGTACGCAATGATCGATTGTTTCTTTTACCAGCTTATCAATATCTGGAAACCAAACTTTTTCTCGGAGAAATGATTTGGTCTTGGATAGGCCTTGATGAGTGGTATGTGCAAAGTCTATTGCTTTCTTTTGAAGTGATTCTGGAATGGCAATTCTGGTTCCACGCAAAACTATGTTATAAGCTCCGATGGTGAGCTCAGGGGCGGACTGGCTGGTCGGGCTATTCGGGCGATCGCCCGAAGGGCCGGTCTGTTTAAGGGCCGGTTGATAAAAGTGCAAAAAATAAATTAGCTTAAAAAGTGAATGCGAGGCAAAAAGTATACCCACACGTTGATCTGTTTGCCTTGATTTTTCAGAGACTTTGTGGGAAAGGATAAATATACACGCGAGTTTCTTTTTGTCACCGCAGCCCAAACACACTTCTTCAGAAAAAATGTTATTGAAAATTTTTATATTTTCTCTTGACGGTATTTCCTTTTTGGCAACATATTATACTGTAACACCCCTGTTTCAATGCGATACATAAGATTTTAACCATGTCTTTTTATTTAGCTTTTGCTTGAGGCTGGTCATGTTTTTCCCTAAGCACAAGCTATTGCTAAATGTAATAAATTTAAAAGTCCAAAAATTAGAGTTCACTAAGCAATTCGCTCTGTGATGTGAAGCAATGAAGAGGACATACGTAGAACCAGTGGTGTACCCAAGGGGGGGAATAGGGGGGTCCAAACCCCCCACTTGTGATCTAAAATGTGATCCTCGAGATTTGTCCTAAAACGATGTAAAACTCATCGAGGTGGGGGTGTAGTATACTGTATGCTTGTGTCAATAACAATTGTAAAATACTTTCCTATTTACTGTAGCGAACATGAATCAAATAATGGCGGAAAATTTTGCAAAAAGGGCGTTTCTCTGCATTTGCGAGTGTTTGAAGGGCGTGGTCCAAAAAATTTCTGGGGGCTGCGCCCCAGACCCCCCCCTTCTCCGGCCCTGGGTACGCCACTGCGTATAACGAGGGAAAGCAAGAAGACTTCAACCAAAGGTGATGCACAGAAATTTTGTGAAGGAAAAGCTGCGAGTCTTAAAAAAGGATTCAGCTACGATACAAAGCTTTTTTATCAGGCAAAAGCCACAAACGTCACTAAAAACAGCAGGGTCTTGCTCTTGCTCCTTTCAATAAACTCATACAAGTTTTTGTAAGTTTATTTTTAGGCCTATACTATCACAAGTCAAATGCACCCCCGCCCACAGGGGTATGGTGCTACACGATAAAATTTCAACAGGGGTGCCTATTTTTTGGGGTCAGAAATTGACAAATCGATTTTTTTGGGCTGCTGAAAATCATTGTGGTTTTCCGGAGGATTAGAAAATTATTTGTCACAAGTGGAGTGTGATAGAAGCTTTTCCGCTTTAAATATATAAAGAACAGATTACGTAGTAATTTTTCGCAGCCAAACCTGGAGTCCTTCATGTTAATGTTCTTAGAAAAACACCTGTTAGATGACATCCTGAACGATCACATTATCAACATATAAGTTACTATATTTAGAAACAAAGTCAAACCAAGGAGTTAAATTTTTTGTTTATTTACTGTTTAGTCAACAAATGACATATTTATCATGTTCTGTTAAGCATATTCTGTTATGCTTATTCACTTGTTATGTTATGCAAGCATTCAACCATGCACAAAATTACTGAATTTAAAAACTTGTTTTCCTTGCAGACTAACATTTACTTGTATTTTCCGAGGAGTTTTTTATTTGCTATTATTGTGGGCCGGTTTGATCAAAATTTGCCCGGGCCAAAAAAATTAGCCAGTCCGCCCCTGGGTGAGCTCATCTTTTATCGCTTTAAATGACTTGATTGCATCACAGTCCCATCGGTTTAGAGTGATAGCAGCACGTAGAGCTTGCAGAGTCCTATCACTGTCAGTAGCGCTTTTTGTCTCTGTAATTGTCATCGTTTTTGGAACTGCTGCATTGGTCAACATGGCGATGTAGGGTTCCGTCATCTCCTCTTGTTTGTATGTACTTTCTTTTGTTGGATGGCGGGAAAGAAAGTCTGCAGGATTGTCTACACCTGGTTTATACTGCACTGTAAATCTGTAAGGCTGAAGGCGCAAGACCCATCGTTCAATGCGAGCAGATGGCTTTGATTTGGGGCTGCCATATATGATTTCCAATGGTTTGTGATCTGTGATCAGTTGAAATAGCTTTCCATAAATAAACAAATGAAAATGCTCTACCACCCAGACGATGCTCAATGCCTTTTTCTCAGTTTGTTAGAATCTTTTTTCCACAGAAGATAATGCTCGGCTTGCATATGCAACAATACGACAATCATCACTTGCTGAATCTTTCTGAGCAAGAATAGCTGATATGCCAACAGGACTGGCAACTACAGTAATTATACTGTCCTTTGTGGTATCGAAATAGGCCATTACTGGAACTGATGTCAGAGCATTCTTTAACTTTTTAAACGCCTTTTGGTGTTCAGATTTCCACTGAAAATGTGAATTTTTCTTTGTTATTTCTCTAAGTGGAGCACTGGTAGTTGCGTAGTCTTGAATATATTTACAATTGTAGTTCGCCATTCCTAGAAAACTTCGCACTTCATGCACGTTGGTTGGTACTTGTACATCTTGCAAGTCTTGCATATGCTTTGGATCTGGTCTTGTACCAACAGCTGAAAAAATCTGTCCAAAAAAGGACAATGATTTCGATAAAAACTTGCATTTAGTTGCATTCAGAGTGAGACCTTTATCTGATAGTTTCTGCAGGCAGTCATTGAGTGCTCTATCATGATCTTGATGGTCTACTCCAAAGACAATAATGTCATCTGCTATATTGCAAACTCCTTTAATTCCTTGTAAGGCCGTTTGCAAGGCATTTTGGAAGATCTCTGCAGCTGCGTTTGTGCCATAGTTTAGTCTTTTGTACCGAAACAGGCCTATGTGTGTACTAAATGTTGTAATGTAGCGACTGCTTTCGTGCAATTGGAGCTGATGATATGCCTGAGACATGTCAAGTTTTGAAAACACTTTTGCTCCAGTTAACTTTAGATTAATATCATCGACTGTAGGAATGAGATGCCTGGTTCTCTTGATAGCTTGATTTGGCTTTCTCATATCTACACATATGCAGGGCCACCGAGAGGCGGCCTGGGCCCTGGGGCAAAGTCCCGGTTGGGGCCCTAGAGCCGGATACAAAAAAATTCCGGGACCACGCCCTTTATAAAATGGGAAACGCCCATTATTTCCAAACGTTTGCGCACGGTTGCTTTTTCAGTTGCAAATTGATCAATGATATTGTCGTAATCAATTGGTATTGCTAGTTCGTGCTCGATCGAAAGAGTCACGAGGCTTGATAGTCTGTCTTGAGTCATTGTTGAGCGTAAGCGGTTCTTTATTAATGCTAGTTTGCTGAAAGGGGCCCCAAACATATAATATAGCTTTATGCAACGAGTCTAAATGCAAACATAACTCACTTGAACGGGCCATAGATTAAAACAGATTATATGGGTTACCTGATTTTTTATCAGGGCTCCCTTCCCCCAATAAGTACGATTTTGCGAAACTCAGGGAAACTCAGCTTAAAAGATGAATCCGTAAAATTTGTGATCTAAGGTTTATTCAGCTTTTCTCGGGGCCCCAGACTCAATAAATAAAGCTGATAGGCCTTAAATTCAAACAAGACTCAGTGTACGGACCCAATGAAATTACTGCCATTTTACTGTCTCAAAAGAAGACATTTTAAAAAGATTTTCAGAATTATTTGGGGGCCCCTTTCAGGCCGAGGCACTGGGGCAAATTGCCCCCCCTGCCCCCCCCTCTCTGCGCCACTGCACATATGCGTACGTCATCACCTTTCTTTGGTACTGCAACTATCGGGCTAATCCATGGCGTAGGTTGGGTTTCTGGAACCCTTTCGATTATGTCATCCTTCTCCAGCTTTCCAATGGCACGCTTGACTTTTTCACGAATATGGAACGGAATGCGCCTCTGCGGCTCCGCAACTGGAACTACGTTTTCATCAATGTTCAGCTTTACAATGGCGCCTTTCAATTTTCCTAATGCTTCGAACACAGAAGAATGCTTTGCAGAAGTTTATTCAGCTTTCCATCATCAGTCACGGGTGATGAAGGCGTTTTATTTGTTGACATTTTATTTAAATGGAGCGTAACAAGACCTAATTCTTGTGCTGTATCTCCACTAATGAGATTACCCGACTTGTTGTTATTGACAACGTAGAATCTTTGTTCTTTGTCTGTATCTTGTCGTGGAATTTTGCTGGCTTTTTGCACTAGAACGACACACTATAGCAAAGTGGTTTGGTTTTCCACATTTTCGGCATTCCTTCCCTTTTGCGGGGCAAACAGTGTCTTGGCGGTGAGATGCCCGTCCACAGTTTCGACATTTGTGGGTCGTTTTTGCCACAACTTGCTTTGTTTCGGCTGAAAGAGGCTCGATTTTCTGAAATTCAATTTCTTTCGACTGAAATCGACTTATTTCATCCCTTCTGCCATCGATAAGCATGGCTTTCAAGTCGTATGTGGGGTCTCGCAGGGCCTGCTTGCTAAGGCGAGAGGAAGTTCCCCCAATGATAATTTGCTGCTCCAGCTCAAATTTTAGATTGTCACCAAACTCACAAGGTAAAGCCAGTATTCGCAACCTAGTGTGATATTGGTCCAATTTTTCAGTAGGCTCTTGATGTGCCTTTCGAAAACAGTACACGTCATATCGGCGATTTTTCTGCGGTTCAAAATAGGCTGTAAGTTTATCTTTGGCTGTATCGTAGGCACTTGCTTCACCGGTGTTTTCGAGCTGATCAAAATCTCTCTAACTCGGGGGACAGCTTGGTATAACAACAGCGCTCGTTCACGAGTGTTATCGGCGATGCCTGCAGCAACAGTAAACATTTGAAAATCGGAAATCCATTTTTTCCACGAAATCGCGATACTTGCGCCAACCTCTCCGCTATCGGGATTAAATTTGGGAACAGGTTGTAGTGAAACGGCGTGCGACATACTGGTGCACTGGTTTCCTCTTCTTTTTACTCGTCGCCAATATAATATTTACGTATCTTGAGGTGGAAGGCCAAGGCAAGACATGAGACTTATTCAGCAAGCAAACTCATCTCTCTATATTCACACACGTGTTTACAGATACCTATGTTTTAGTGACAGCGGCAAAAATTTGTAGTCCACAAATGTTTTGAGTTTGACATTAATTGTTTTTGCAAATAACATAAGGCCACGTGCAATAAAACATCAATTTTTCATATACAAAATTTGCTAAAGAAACGTGTACTGAACATGAAAAGGGTCAAGAAACTTCCAAAATTTTCTATAAATCTGGTTGGATAGGATGATTGCAACATAACGTTTAAAGCCAACAACATAAATTCTTCAAAGGCCCCATTAGCTATTGCGTAAGATCACGTTCTTTCTCCCATTGCAAATATCACAATACGAAAAACGGAAATGAATGCAATTTTTCCCTGCCAAGACTCTCCCGTAAGGTAGGAGATAAAAGATTATTTACCTTGACATTTTGAAACTTGCTCCATATTGTTTTCTCGATCATAACACCAATTCAGTATCTGGGTACCTTTGGCGCGACCGGAGGTCTGGGGAGAGTTATTGGGTGAAACTTTTCTTCGACGTATTATCTTGCAGTGAATTTTATTATGCAGGGCACGCACGTAATTGTATTTCAATATACCAGAATAATCTGTTGCATGCTATTCGGTGGAATGAAACAATCGAAGACAATCATTACATCCTGTTTGCTTGTTTGAGTCGTGCAAGGATGCTCGTCCTACACAGTTCATAAGTAAAGTCATTTTGAATTCCATAGTTAATTAGAAGTGACAAATCGATCATCAAGTGTACTATTGCTTACAATATATTTTCTGGTTTTGGTGAGAAAACCTGGAGAGTGAGATAAACGTCAGCTTCAAATTAAAATGGAGCAATTCTCAAAACGACAAGGTAATATATTTGATTAAATAGGAAACTATTGACAAAAAGGGGCTCTTTATACTTACTAAAATAATTATATATGTCTTCCAGAGCCTCTGATGGCCTTGAATATTCAATTTTTGCACTATCCCTTCACAATCTTTTTTGAAAAGAATATTGTATCTTAATTTTATTGAACAAACTGTGAATTCTCAACTGGCAAAAGTATCTGAATGGCTAATAGCTAATAAGCTGTCGGTAAACGTATCTAAATCCAGCTTTTTTCTGATCAGCCGAAGAAAAGTACCTGAAACTATCAACTGAAATATAAATAATGACCAACTTAAATAGGAAAATTATCCAAATTATCATTCTTGGAATTATGATAGATAAAAGCTGGAGCCCCCCCCCAATAATTGTCAAACTGTAGTATGTTTCCTTTATAACAGTGTACTGAATGTTAAGGAAAACAATGGGCAGCCCCCCCCCCCAATATGAATTTCGTTCCGACGGCACTGCACTACATGAGCTCCAGATTTTTTTACCATTCAAAAGGTATGCTAAGATGGAAAGAGGGATATAAATTGACAACCAGTGCTGCTTGTTACCTAGCTATAGAAGTAACTGACAACGTGGTATTTTTCAAGACCACGGCGAAGTTGTTGTTTTTATCTGCTTCAGGTAGTAACTATATTTTTTGCCTGTCCCGACATAGAAATTTCACAAAACTATTGCGAAAGTCCGTTATTATCATATAAAAATGAAAGTTGCGAATTATATACAGAGTTAGATTGACAAAATGTATTGCAGAGGTTTGTGACAGCAGCTAAAGAATTTCAGGCAATAACTTTTTAGTGACAGCGGCAAAAATTTGTAGTCCACAAATGTTTTGAGTTTGACATTAATTGTTTTTGCAAATAACATAAGGCCACGTGCAATAAAACATCAATTTTTCATATACAAAATTTGCTAAAGAAACGTGTACTGAACATGAAAAGAGTCAAGAAACTTCCAAAATTTTCTATAAATCTGGTTGGATAGGATGATTGCAACAAAAGGTTTAAAGCCAACAACATAAATTCTTCAAAGGCCCCATTAGCTATTGCGTAAGATCACGTTCTTTCTCCCATTGCAAATATCACAATACAAAAAACGGAAATGAATGCAATTTTTTCTGCCAAGACTCTCCCGTAAGGTAGGAGAGAAAAGATTCTACCGATAATTTACCTTGACACTTTGAAACTTGCTCCATATTGTTTTCTCGTTCATAAAAATTTCACTCTGAGCTGCCCATTATCTTGCAGTGAATTTTATTACGCAGGGCACGCACGTAATTGTATTTCAATATACCAGAATAATCTGTTGTATGCTATTCGGTGGAATAAAACAATCGAAGACAATCATTACATCCTGTTTGTTTGTTTGAGTCGTGCAAGGATGCTCGTCCTACACAGTTCATAAGTAAAGTCATTTTGAATTTCATAGTTAGATAGAAGCGACAAATCGATCATCAAGTGTACTATTGCTTACAATATATTTTCTGGTTTTGGTGAGAAAGCCTGGAGAGTGAGATAAACTTCAACTTCAAATTAAAATGGAGCAATTCTCAAAACGACAAGGTAATATATTTGATTAAATAGGAAACTATTGACAGAAAGGGGCTCTTTATACTTACTAAAAGAATTATATATGCCTTCCAGAACCTCCGATGGCCTTGAATATTCAATTATCTTTTTTGAAAAGAATATTGTATCTTAATTTTATTGAACAAACTGTGAATTCTCAACTGGCAAAAGCATCTGAATGGCTAATAGCTAATAAGCTGTTGGTAAACGTATCTAAATCCAACTTTTTTCTGATCAGTCGAAGAAAAGTACCTGAAACTATCAACTGAAATATAAATAATGACCAACTTAAGCAGGAAAATTATCCAAATTATCATTCTTGGAATTATGATAGATAAAGGCTAAATTGGAAACAACGTGTAAAACAAATAAATATTCAATTATCCAAAGGTATTGGAGTTCTGTATGATCTTTTCATCTCAAAGACATTTCATGCCAAAAACTACTTTAAGAACACTCTTATAGCTCATTCGTTAAACCCCATGCACTGTATGGCATATTTGATTGGGGCTGCACAAACAAAACAACTTTAAAAACCCTAAAATGCAGCTCACGAAAAGCTGTTAGGGTAGCTGACTTTGCATCGTACACTGCACATGGCGACCCAATCTTTTTAAACCTTTGACACTTTTGAACTTCGATACTCTCTACAAGCTTGAAACAGCTAAATTCATGTTCCAAATAAATAAATATGCTAGCTCCTCTACTTTATGGGTTTATGAGCAGAATTTCTAAAAACAAAAACCCTTGATCATTACAATACTAGACAGTCTTCTAGCCTTGGTTTTTCCTTCAATCGATTTCCATGGATTTTCCTGCCTTTACTTTTTTGAAATGCTGCCACTAAGCTATCTTTCAAAAGAACCATGAAAAATTACCTACTTGAGCACCTTTAATCCTATTTATTCCCATTCTAACACAATTGAACTATTTGTACATAGTGTGAGCCATTATCATTTGATTTGTTTTTTTTTAAAATTGTAATTTTTTTTTACTGTTATTATTCAAACAAAACTAATAATAAATTTTCGTTATTTCACGTCAAATTTGGCACATGGCTCCGATAGCTCCATTATGAGTTCCATGCGTCCAATAGCTGATCATATACAATATATTATTATGTTCCTTATAAATTTTGTCCGACCTGATATCAAAAGGAAATAACTCGAGTTATCGGGACCCGTATGTTTTGCAGAGGGTTACCACCGACCTTTTTTTCTTTGGTTCTCGTATATCGGTTCTCGTTCTTTGAAAGTTAGGCAATTTCATTAAATTAATCTTATTTCGTTTTAAAGTAAGGATAAATTTTTGAAAATGATAATGACGTCTTATTTCCGGGTCCGATAATTCCGAGAGAAAGGGAGAAAAGAGGTTTTTGAAAAATGAATTCAGTGCTTCCGATGTGTCAAAGTACCAAGCTTTGAACTAAACTTCTCCCATTTTAGCCAAAGTCTGTAAGAAAATTTGCTTTTTCCAACCTTTCAAGGTATGCTGAACCAAAAATTAAGATGGGGAACAAAGGATTCTGGAAGCCATATCCAATTCTATTAATAGTGTTCTATATTGTTTTTCAACAATTCAATCTATTTAAACATACCCACCAAATATTACAACACACTTGCTATGTGTAACAAAATTACGTAACAAGCTGTTTGGTTTATTAACACAGTTTCAAAAAAACTAGAATCCAATAAGAAAATATTTTGCCAAACATAATTTTTCCAAGAGAACTCTCATTGGAGGAAATGCAAAATCCATCCTGCCAAGAACTGGGGGCATGTCTCCCAGTTTCCATTTGGTGCCTGCGAGGGGAGAGTGTCTCCCAGGATTGTTGGGGCATCTTTTGGGTTCTGCTGTCTGGATAAGGATTAAAAAGGCACTAATCTGAACAGCATTTTTTGTTTTCAGGGATAATTATCATTGTCCTCAGTATTTTTGAATGCATAGCTGGTGGGATAATTTTGTTGCTGGCTCTGCTGGGAACAGCTGCGATTGGTCCTACAGGAGGAGCAATTTTTGCCATTGCAGTTGGCGTGGCGGTAAGTTTAGAAATCCATTTTATCAGAACTCAATTTTATGCATACTCCACTCAGGGGCGTACCTACCGGGGGGTGTAGGGGGGATGAGGTGTTACACTTCCCCACTTTTGGAAAGTTGATCGGTAAATTTTACAGATGGTCGGTAAATGTTATGAATTGTCGGTAGATGCGTATCTTGGTAGCACGTGGAAGGATCTCATTTGCTCGTAATTGACAAGATCATATTGATAAAACAGTGAAAACTGTAGAATAAGCTATACATTGAATAGCAAATATATAACTGTAGAATAAGTTATGCATTGACTAGCAAGAGTTGAATTTGGTCGGTAAATTCACCCATTTACACCCCCCCCCACTCCAAATCGTCAAGGTACGCCCCTAATTGCACTCTTCCATACCTGAGCGCAATGCTTGACATTTTGCCAATCAACCCCCTCCCTGTCCCTACACACCCCAATAATTCAGCACAAAGGTTGTAAGATCATCAGGCAACTGAACATCAACTTGCGATTAAACCTTTTTTATTTTCGTTCTAGTTTCTCGTCTGCGGAATTCTAGGAATAGCGGCTGGTGTTAGCAAGGCAAAAACTCCAGTAAGCTTGGTACTTTCTATCTTCTTTTTGCCGCCCTAAAAGGGCTTGGAAGTTGGGCTGTGCCGCAGAGAACTTCTAGAATTCACACTAAGGACCACGCCCATGCTCATCCCTTAAGTCCTTGCATTGCGTTTAAACCATTCAAACTATTCACCTTCACTGAAAGGCTAATAAAATTATCTCATTATTGCAAAACCAATAGCATAATAAATGGTTAATTCGCATTGCCATGTACGGAATTCGTTCAACAAAACATATACTGGTTTGTTAAGGGAAACTGAGCCCTAACCCGCACCAAAAAAAATCTCTCCTTATTTTAACAAGGAGGGCTGAGCTCCCCTAGCCCACCTCCGCAGCACGACTGGACAGATTCCTCTTATATTTAAAGCAATTTAGTGTGACCACAGTTTTTCCAAACAAATTTACGTCAGTGCTTCAAAGTTTTCTTCAAAAATACAGAAGTATTGACTACCGGATGCACAACAGAAGTTGTATACGTTTTCACGATTCCTGTGTAAGCTCTTTCTGATTCCTGTTTAAGTTAATCTTGAAACAGTCCTAATCTTGATATTGAAGTTATACATTGCCAATTACCAGGAGAAATCAATTTTTGCAGAAAAACCTCGAATCTCACCCCTAAAGATAAAAAAGACGGGCAACGAATCTTCTCAATCCTTTTAGACATTTTTTTGGTAGCTTCTAGCTTCTTTCGTTAATTACACATAAACATTTCTCAGAAAAGTTATTCTTAAATCTTTTGTTGCTATGTACATAATTTAGTGCTGAGGATATGTATGAAATGAAAATTGAAATGAATCATCGATCCCCTTTCTATCTTATAAGAAACAAACATAATTTTGTGATCTTTGCTAGCAATTTACTTGACATTTTATGCAAGTTGCAATTAAATCTTCTAAGTTGATTTGTTATTATTTCCATTCACGCAGATCTTGTGCTATGCTGTTTTATGCATATGTGCATTTTTACCGTTTTTTGTGTTCACTGGGCTGAGTATAGCCGGGGATAAAGCAATGATTGACTCAGTCAACGCAGGCAACTGTTTTAGAAGCGGGTACGGACAATGCACATGTTATATCAAGGGCGATTCAATTTCTGGAAATGGTATGGTATTTGCAAATTGAAAAATATTGTTCATAATCAGTAATGATCAATCGTCATCATTATTATCATTATGGTTGTTAACAGAATGCCAGGACAGGGGTAATACTGTTAGCATTCGTGTTAGTCCCATCAGTTTATGATGTACATTATTCTTTCTATTCCCTTCAATTAATCATTATAATCTGATTGAATAGCTTAGGGGAATCTCATCTGTTTAAAATTTTCAGCGAGGCCCTCTGCAACAGTTCTTGGTGCCTAGATATTCCTGATTTGCGCTTGATGCACAGATTTACGCTGAAAACTCAGTTATAAAACTTTCAACGATGATATAAAACTTTCATATATTTTGGGAAAATTTTTGCGATCAGGTTTTACAAATTATAGCAAATAAGAAACACAGCAAAAGCCCCGTATGCCGGGGTGAAATATTAGCTTTCACTGATATACGTGTATTTATTGTTGTTTATTCTCGGTGTATTGCGGTGTTTCTTATTTGCTACATTCTTATCGACTTTTCGCCGCAAGAACTCCTTGGAGCCCGTCGAGCAGCCTGCTACGGTGACCTTTTTTTCAATCACACATTTACAAATTTGCTTGTTGAACTTCTTAATCTTGTTTTTAGTAGCAAAGCTCTACTGCTGATGTTCTTATGTTAGCTTTTATGTTAGCTTTTATTGATTGTGCCATGTTCCATTTCCGAAATGTTTATAAAATTTATATTTTATTCTTGCTTACTTAATATACCGTACAAAGTTGTGTACAAGAGAGTTAATTGTATTGACAACAATTCAAGCATAGCCCGTTATCAGGTGACAAGGTATGCTCGAAATGTCGTTAGTACAATTTACTATTGTACATCTTCGTTCTTCGCTCAATTTTATCATAGATGCAAGTTCTTGTTTAGCATGCTAATTTATGCGAAAAGATAAGGGGGTAGCGTGCTGGCGGAAGATGTTTCAGAGAACTCGTCGGTAGAATCAAATTTATTACAAAATAATTTTATACCAAATGTAACAAAAGAATTTCTGTCGGCAAAATACGGTTTTGCATCTCTTACATCCCCCCAGCGAGGAAGGTCACGCGACGCAACTGGATAGTGGGATTAGAGCTTGCGTTCATAACATGGTATGATAATATATTTAGCACAATACAAAGTTACATTGTATACGGTCTAAGCAAATTTTATATGTTCTTTTACTTTGAAAGTGTGATTTTTAAAATTTTGTCTTTTTTTCTTAAAGCCACTTTCATTGGACTGTCACAGTCATTTCCAAACCCATGCAATGAAGTAGCAGATAAATTGACGAGGGTGCTGGTTGGCCTGGCTATTTTCTTCTGTTTTTCTGCCCTTCTGCTCTTGGGCTCAGGGATTTACGGGAGCTACTTGGCATGCTGTCTCAAGGATGACGTAAGCAAGCTTTTTTCATAGAAGCCCTTCAAAAGTTTTTCGTCTTCTACTCTACTGACATAAAGCTTTTTGTTGGGGGGGGGGGGGGGGTTATAGGCGTAGGAGATTGAGGAACTGTGGGCTACAGCCTCCTAATCAGGAGGAAATTATCGCATTTCAGGCCATATTCGGCCAGTTCTATGTTAATTAATGAATAATATTTCTGGCAAGATCTATACTAAGTCTCCCAAACCTTTAGGATCTGCTACGCCTCTAGTGGGGGAATACAAAACAATTATTCAGGTCCGCCAGTTTTTTACAGTCAGAAAACCAACAGAAAACACCGATGCTGCTAGCAGGGACGCCATGACTAGATTTTCTTACAAAGCTGCAGCTTCAATCACATGGCGAAGTGCCTCGTCAAAATTTGACTCTTTTCCCAATATTTCTTATCGATTAAAATACTGATCCTGCCGTGAATTGGTAGAGACCCCCTCGCCATAAGTAGCATAGCTGTAGCTACTCATACAAAAAATGTACTCGAAGTTGCAATGATTTCAATTCTTCAGTCCTCTGTATACAGAATGATAGCTTGTATTTGTAACAACCATCAATTTATGACCAGTGTGAGCGAAACTATCGAGAGCTTTTTGTATAAAACCCAAAATGCCAGGCACTTCCAAAAAATTAGCCAAAAGAAAATGTTGCCATTTTTCTGAGAGAAAATAATTATACTTACCGAATCCCATGTCACGTCTTTTCTTTGTTATGCTGTAGCTGGAGAACTTTCGAAAGTTTTCTCGACTCTGACTTTGCAGGGTAACTTTCAAAAAGGGGTGTTTTAAAGTTATTCAAGGTTTAAAGATGTCTGCTTTTACTGCGAAAGGTGCATTGCGTTTGATCAATTGTTTATATTCTTTCTTCTAACTCTAATGGTATTTGTTAGAGTGATCTTGTTGCCTTGCTATTGTAGTATTTAGAGACGAGTAACATAGGAAGCCAAGAGTTGCCTATCGTTTCTTTGGAGTCGCCTGCCCCGACACGGGAGACATGATCTGCCTGATTCAGTACCGCAGACGCGCGCTCTGTGACAATAAAATCTACTGGCAACACAGCTAGACGAAGAATCAAGTGAAATTGATCATTGGCTTTTGATGGGAACAACTATGCCATATTCAAAACATTAAACATTAAAGGATTGTGTTTTATATTTTTGCCAGAAGTCATATATTGACTATTTCCTTAAAAGTTGAAGGGATGAAGCTATTAGTGGACTTTAAGTTGCACCTGTCATGGACCCAGATAAGTACTACTCCGTTGTCGTAAGCAACTGTTTGCCCTACTTCAAGCTCATTTTTGGGGTAGATATGACGTGCGTAAACAAGGGATAATTTCTACATCTTTTTATTTTTCTAAGGACTTTTCCACTCATCTGCAACATTGTCCTATATTTCGTCAACATTAATCCGTGTAAATTGTAATGTCACGATCGATGTGACTTTTTTCACAAAGCACAGCAGTTGTCGAATGTAGCAACAATTCAATTGATCCTGACATTTGTGTAAAAGCGCAACAAAACTAAATTGAGTGTAAAGATTTTTGTAATCTGTTGTATTGTATTTTATTAGGATGACTTGTATATTGTGTATTAATATTCATAATCTTAATCGTATTTATTGCTTTATAACCAAAAGAAACAGAGTGTTTTTCTAAAGTTCTTTTTCCGCAAAAGTTATTGATAAAAACGAGATTATTTCTAGCTATTAGCTCGGGTTCAAGGCTCGCACGACTGGTTCCATTTTGATTATAGAATATCAGTATACCAAATTTTCCCGATAAGTATTCCTTGAATCTTAATTTGTTTCAAATGAAAATAGCCGTCAGTTTCAGAAAATAAAATCAAGAGAATAGAATTGCATATTACAAAATAGTCCCAATTATTCGCATCTTAAGATTAGCTGAAATGGCCGTCAGTTTTCACACCAAAATAGCTAAAATGGCCGTCAGTCTCAGAAAGGCAACGTACAATTTTGGAACCGATGATAGTTATTCGTACTCTTTATTATCTTTCTTGAATTTGAAATACCAAAATGGTTATCTGCATTTTATTAGTTTGAAATGTATATTTTTCCCGAACGGTTCAACATGGACACAAGAAAGACTTCATTCGCATCCTCAGAAATGAGATTTATTTCCTGTTTCAAAATTGCATCACTCGGGCATTTTCAATTGGAAGCATCGTATCTTGGAGATCCCATCTCCTGCCAAATGCATCGCATAGAGATCCCATTCAGGGGCGTCACTTCATACTTTTGTTAAGGGAGGGGGGTGCTGGCTGCATTTTTGCCCTGCTATAAGATATAAGAAATGTTGCCTTGCATCGATATAAGAAATGTTGCCTTGCCAAAAGTTGAAAAAGCCATGAAGGAAAATTAAAACTATATAGGGTTTGAAGCTATTTTCTGGTTAAAGAATGAGAAATTACATTGTTTTCTATTCTATAACGTCACATTTTTGCTTTGACAGCTATTTGATAATTTTCTTTGGCCCACTGTCAGGTTGTGGTTCTTCTAGGAAAAACTTATAATAGACCTAAAGTAGAGAAATGTGCTTCAGATATAAAAGACACACCTCATATTTTGCAAAAAAATTCGATATGCACACTGTGATCCCACTGAACTCGCGGTTGGTAACTACACACAAACGTTTTTCAAGATTAGGTTGGGAAGCTTAGCCACGATGCCATAAAAATCATAATTGGAAAATCACCCCACTGCATATTCCAAACTATAAATCTAACAAATTCTGATATTTATTCAAATTATGAGGAGATTCCAGATGAATTTAATAATTCAGCAATTCGAAAAAGTCACAGTCACAGCTTCTTAAACCGAACAATACAGGAAAGAATGGTCTTGCGACGTCCATGGGCCACATTTAATCCTTAAAAAACCATAAGGCAATCGCACCATCCATTTAAAAACATTCGGTAGATTACAAAAAAAATGGTCGCAAATCCCATTCTTGTCCTACAAAGGCACAATGATCTGGGAGATTGGTTAATCCACAACTAATTTTGTGTCATACACTTTATTGCAACCCAATTCACTGCCACATTCCTGCAACACATATTACAATATATCCAAGTGTTCCACACTAGACAATGTGCATAAATGTATTATTTTTTATGTGAAGAATTGTATTTACATCTACATCCACACTATATCAATAAAATCGTACAAACATACAGTTGTTCAGTTGGAATTCATTTGCGTTTCAAACAACGCTTCAATACATTGATACACCTTTGCTGCCATTATCCCTGGATGCAGGGATGGAGGGGAATACAGTTGTAAAGGAGCATACTGATTAAAAGCTCAAAATGCTCTACCTGGTGAGGACTCAAATTTCAAAGCACAACATGCATAATTATGTGCATAATATCTGGAGCATGTCTGTTCTGACACATACTCCAGATAATTGGACACACTACATTAACAACAAACTGGATGATCTTTCCCGGCAGAAGGCAGTGTTGCAATGTCCGATTGATATTGCATCAATCTTTTCTTAATTTTCTGACAAGCTGTGTTTTTATATTTTGCATGGTTTTAGAGAAAGACACATATCGACTACACTTAAATCTGCAGTGAAAGGAAATCGGAATCAATTTAGAAATCCATTCCCTCCAGACCAAACTATCATTGGTAATCCCTGGTGTATCGTGTGACTTTCAGAACAGACAATTTCCTACCATAAACCATCTTCTAGCTACAGTTATATAAGAAAAACATTAAAGCAGATCCATTGGGAGAAAATACTTGCCCTGCCAGAATCAGTTTTGCCTGTGAGAAGGCTATATTTTCGTGGTTGAAGGGTGAACCACCTCATTCCCTCCTCAAGTGACGCCCCTGGTCCCATTCCACCCCTACTAGTCAAAACAAAGTTTGCTTCTCCAGCCATTGTTACACAGAAGTGTTACTAGACAACTTAAAAACATAAAGTTGAAAAATTTAAGCATTCGGCACACACAATTATCCGTATTTGTCAGTAATCTTGGCTTATTATTGCAGTCAGCTTGCTTCGAGTTTTTATCATTTTTCAGATCATCCAGGACCCGCGCCACTGGGGGGGGGGTTGGCCATGCCCCCCACACTTTTATGTAATTTCAAAGCTACAATCAAAGGTGAAAGAAGCCTTGCCCCCCTTGCCCCCCCCCCCCACTTTCGTTAGCCTTGCCCCCCTTTTGAATTGAACGAAAAGCTTCAGTGTGTTTCAAAATGTGCACCCGTACCCGTTTATACTTCATCCATCTGTCTTTTTTCATATTGTGGCCTCGATTTCATTTTTTAATCGATCCTAACAAATTAGCGGGAAACTTCACAAGGCTGTGTCATTTCTATTCTGTGGCTGTGTCGGCCGATGGAGATTCAATCGAATATAATGTTTACATGAAAAACAACTAAGATTGCATATGTTGCCAGTTTAAATTTGGCTGTTTGGTGCCAGTTCCTTACGGTTGTGAGTGTCTTTTATTTTTTGTTTGTTGCTTGATATATAAAAATTCAGAAGTAAAACGTTTTTAGGCTCGGACATGCATGTTTAGTTTAGAAAAATATTTAGAATCATTGTCGTCTTAAGCAAGTTTTTTCCATTTCAGAAGATAAAACCATGCAATCTTCAGTCATGTGACCATTACCGCTTGAGCATAAGTTGAAAGATGAGAGTATTGTTTGATCAAGCTCATAAACTTCTGCTTAATATTACCACAAAAGCGATGTCTTTTAGCTCTTGAAACCATACTTCAGAATTTGTTCGATTTGTTAAAAATATTTTGAATTTCAAATCCCATGCTGATTTTTCACAAGTAGTTTTCATGCACAAACTTTTTACTAACTTGCAGGAAGCTGTTTAATTTCATATTTTGATGGTTTGAAACCAACTTAAAATCCAAAAGTAAACAGAACTGATAATAAAGACAGTGAATGGCAAGCAATCCCTTAAGATCAGAAGCAAAAAGAAATGTAGACATAATATTGTTTACTTTGAAAAGGAAGAAAGATTTATAACATAACAGTATTGTAAAGATATGCAGGTCTTAACAATGTTTTCATTCAACTATTCAGTTCACTTTTGTTGTCAGTTTGCCACAAAAATAAAAGTGATGGACAGATTTCTTCAATAAGGATGTCATGAGTGGATTTTTTCCAAAAATTAGAAAGCAGAGGATGACATAGAGGATGATCTTTTTGTGGACACAAGGGTAAATGTGTTTACAGGTCAAAACTATATGAAATCTCAATGTAATCCTGTCTTTTAACCATGAATCAATTGCAAACTCATTGAAGTAAGTTCAGTTTTTCATGCAAATAAATCCACTATAGATTGTTTAGAGCAATAATGATGCAAACATTGGCAATTTAAAATGTTTGCATTCGCACCCAGCTTCACTATGTGGTGTTAAAAATATTTTGTTTTGGGTCTTTTGTCTTTCATTGCTTGTGACTCTTTTTAGAAAGAATCATGTCAATGGTTTTTAATTCATACTACAAAATAATTTTGAGGAGAATATATCAAGAAAATACAAATTTGAAGGTGCATGGAAATATCTTTAGTATGAGAAAAATCTAAAAGGCTAAATCTACTCATTACACCTTGTTACAAGCCTACACACTGAAAGCATGTGATTATTTACTTGCATACATTGGCAGACTGGCCCAACAGGATCCCGGGAAATTTTTCAGGGGGATCAGGTCAAAAGTTGTCTGTGATAACAAGTTTATGAATTTACCATGTTACTTTATTTTAACAACCATTTTAATTTGTTTTTAACAATGACTTTTAACAAACTTCTGAACCCTGTTACTTTTTGTAACTTCTAACGCAATCTAAACTCTCCCATCCCCCCAAATTATGACAAATTATGATGTAGTGCTAGTGCTGTTAAGTGCTAAACTTTTCACTAAAGTAATTAACATCTTTAACAGGTGTATTATTTCAATTCATGTCTAACTATACTGCAACACTCCAATTGCAAATTAAACCAAATGCACAAAATGTAAAGTTTTTGGGCCCTGAAGATCTATTTCCTGGCAAGTAAATGGCATTCCAGTCTGCTCCTGCTTTCGTATAATTTTCTAAGTTCAAGGCTTGTGTAAGAAAAAAACCCTTTACAAGCTCATTTTACCTTGTACTTCTCTTATGCAAAAAAGAAGCATTTATTAGATCTCAAAATACAAATCTCTAAACAAGCAATAACAAAGTCTACATTCTGAACAACCAATTATATAGATACAGAAATACAAAAATATTTTCAGTTCCAAAACAATTCTGTTATACAAGGACATTATGCATGTTTGTTTGCTGTCCAATGAACCTATACATAGATAGTGTATAGTGTGACCTAGCTATGACAGTTTTGTGAAAATGTATTGTTTAAGATCCTTTGAAGTTAAAATGTCCTCAAATGTGGCATGTTTGCTATTTCCATGAGCAATGATATGTACATCAAACAGAACTCTGTTAATTTGAGTTGAGATTTACTTCTTCCACTATCTTAGCTTTGGGGAACTTAGCTGTGAAAACCCAGATCCCTTCTCCTTGTAAGCAAGCAAGTCATCGATGTAACATTTTCAAACATACATGTTCTGTTTAGGCTCTTGCCATGTAGGTGAAGTCATATTCATATGAACTGTTTCTGACTCCTGTAGAAACAAGACAGCTAAATGAATTATACAGGTGCCCATTTAAAAGTAAAATACGAATGTTACTTTGTAGAAGCTAGTGGATTGACAAGAGTTTTAAAGGTTGCAAAGTCTAGTACATAAGTGAACCTTTACTTACCTCATGTTTTTGTTTCCATGCTAAATAGCACCCATAAAGTCCTGAGACCAGAAGCACAAAAGCAGAGCAGTTCATGGCAATCATTACACCCAATACAATTTTGCACATACCTGGCAGTAGAGAAAGTAGATCATTTTGGCTGTACAAAATTAAAAATGGCTTTGAAAATAGCAAACATTGAAATTATACTTATATGCTTTTCAAAGTATGTTTTAAAACTTTTTCTTTGCTCAAAGCAAAGTTCAGATTAAAGTATTTATATCTAGTGCTTTGTAAGGATAAAAAAATTATCCATCCTTTAAGCCTATATGTTTAAAAATGAGATCAAACCTTCTTACAACGCTACATGGTTTTTAACTTGTCTTTTCACAAGGAACGTTTCATCAGGGGGCAGTGAGATCCTTCAAAAAGCCTTCCTGATGTGGTGGAGTCCTTCTGGGTGATATTTTCCTAATATGAAAGTTTAATTGGCAGGAAGGAAGATTCAATTCTAATTTCTGCTTAAGGGGTGTGTGCCCCAGAAACAGTGTATGCATGGGCTCCGACAAAGGTTGAAAAGTAGGGGGGGCAAGGGAAAATTTAACACCCATAACAAAAGATTTTGAAAAAAACTCTATTGTTTGGCAAAAAAGTGGGGGGGGGGGCAAGGCCCTCCCTTTGTTGGAGGCCCTGGTATGTATGTATGTATGTATGTATGTATGCATGTATGTATGCATGTATGTATGCATGTATGTATGTAAACTATACAGGGTTCCAGTGTCAGAACTAGAAATTATTTATATACACTTTTTTAGTATCTATGTTTATATATATTTATTTATATATAAATATAGATACTAAATAAAAAACAACTTGTTTGACATTTCACTGTAAGCTTCTTCGTGTATATATATAGATATTCAAGCAAAATAATTTTATGTTTCGATTTAAGTCTTCATCAGTAATAGGCCTACTTTTTAAATCAAATGGAGGTTACATATAAAAAATAATACAAAAGAGTTTATAAAATAGAGTAAGTACAATCAGGACGTTAGAGAAGATTGCCAACAGTACGTCCTGGAATAACACTTCAGTCGAAACGTCTTAGGAAACGTGTTTTCCTAAAAATGATAATCAGTAAAATATACTAAGAGTGGTTATTATCAAGGACTGAGATACAAGGGGGCCAGGGGGCTTTGCCCCCCCAAAAAATCTTAAGTTGCGTAAGTAAAATACTGTTATTTTGTAAAATATGGCTATTGTTACACTGATTTATCAGGGCTGGCCCCTCAAACAAAAAATCGTATCTCGGTCTTTGGTTATGATAACTGTAAAAATGCCTACCTACTTGTATGGTGAATCCACAATAAAAGTGAGCTGTGTCACATCAATTTTACATGCCATTTAAAAAGACGGTATCTGAACACACATACCTCTGTCTAATCTTCCATGTCCAGTACAATCTGATTTATAACTTAAAACATCCGCGATGTTCAAGCCACATATGGGGATGAATGCCACTATGCTACATACACCATAATTTAAAACCTGCGATTAAAAGATAAAGCGACTACTCTCTAGATTGACAAACACCTACATGCTACTTGTAAACATGAGACAGGCAAGAGTATACTGCATCCTCTCCAAAAAAACTTTTCATCAACCTTGGGACAGAAGAAGAAAAGATCACTGCCGTAAGGATGAGTGCTTGAACTGGGGCCTTCCCTCCTTGATCCAGAAAATTTCTTGAGAGAGGGCAATCATTAAGGCGACGTAAACGGCTAATAAGAAGCTATAACAGGTATTTATGCAGTCCTGCTCATGGTAAATTAAACAAATTGTTACTTCAAACCTTGAATCTAAGCATGGTTTAAGCAAAAAGCACAATTTGGGTCGAAAAACTAGTAATTTCTTAATACATAGGCTTTAACCAAAGGCTCGCGTTTAAATGAAACTTTTCGGGGTTTTCAAAGCCAGTTTTTGGCTCCAGCGAGTTCTGGTTAAGGTATAGAGTAGGCAGTTGTTAATGAATATTGAAAAGCCTCTTAACTGCACGTAATTCAAAGAGCAGTGGAAAATATTTGATATGGGCATCATCTTTATTTGATATGGAAATCATCAAGTTCGGGCTTTCGTCGGTGAATTGACAAACTTAACGGACCGAAAGCCCATCCTAAACATACCTAGTTTTAAGGTGCAGTGATAACCAATTTTTGCAGTGATAAAGCGGTTTGGTGCACTGATAAACAGCAGGACCATCGGAAGCGGGGGGAGGGGCTGGGGGCTGGATCCCCCCAATAATTTTGCAGCTCTAGGATATTTCCGTATTTTTTGCAAACTTTGATAGCCTAAACCTACCCAGAGTCACAAATAGAGGGGGCAGGGTTGACCACCCGGTCACAAATAGAGAGGGCAGGGTCACAAATAAAGGTCATTAAGGAATGTCATTAAGTGAAGAAGTCGATTATAAGAATTGAATTAATCAAACGTAGCAGAATTATGGCTATAAAACTAAACTATTTTAAACGAAAGATTATTACTGGAAGAAATCATTCTGAAATGTATTTTAAGCTTATCTAAAGGGCGAGCCAAAATTTGCTGCTTGCTCTGCTTGCCAAGGATCTAAGTTTCCAGTTTTACCCCAGGGGCCTCTATAACCTTTCTGTGCTCTTGAACATAACTGATGCAAAATTAGCCAGTAATAAATCATCAAACAAGCTATTTATGATAACATCAAAGCTGCTTGCGAATTGTATATCTTATTTAGATTCCTTAAAAATAAGCCAAATTTTCCATCGAATTCTTTCAAACAAAAGTTATTTTCGAACATATTTCCCATTGAAGAAAACAATGAAACTGGGCAGAAAAATGAAAAAAGAATAAAGAAAAGATAAAAACAGAAAATGAACGAGTTACAAATAGTTACAATTATGAATGACTTGTCAATAGTGTAATCGGTCGACCTATTCGTCCTCTTGTATCACCAATTGCCTTAGATGAGATATCAATCATGGTATCAAAAATCATTAATAGTTTTTTTTTCGCCCAAAAATCACCTTTATTTATCAAAATGTACGGGGATAAATTTTCCTTAAAAATATATTTATGATCCAAGATGTTATCTTGTTGGAAAATCTTGGGCCTGAGCCCCAACGCTCCTCCCCCCCAGGGAAGTCTGAATTTCTGCCACTGCCGACTTTGCTTGGCTGCATAAATTTTGCATTTAGCAAATTAGGTAATGCTATAAAAAGGTTGGTTTCCTTTGAAAATGAACAGGATAAGTTCAGAGCTTACTTTGTTGTCTGGTTCGCCTCTGGCCATTGTCACCATAACTTTTAGTGCGGCACATCCACAGCAGAAAAACTAGAACAAAGAAGAAAGAACTATCGGGTCACTAATGATCATGTCTATTTACTTTACTTACCCATTGTTAGAAAACTCACCTTGATGTAACACTTTACTTTTCTGGTGTTTGCTACGTCTTTGCTAATCCTAACAATATTAGGTATTTATTTTCAATTGTTCTCTTTCAAAAATTTTGCACCAATCTAACAGGAACAAACTTGAAAAATTTTGCACCAATCTAACAGCCTAACCAAGATCTAAATCCCATTAAGCGTGAAACTTGAAGTAGCAACTTAAGACCGGTTTCCACTTGAGCAAAGTCTTCAGCGAATTCGTCAGCGATCGGAAAGTTTTTTGTTCTTCCCGGGCATAGGCGAATTCGCTAGCGAAATTTGGCAGTTGTTAGAAACCGTCCTGTTTTATACCCCAAAAGCAAAATCTAAACCTATGTTAGCGAGTTAGGTCTTTTTAAGTTTGTAATTGTCTTATTTTAGGAAAGCAGGCAAGCCAGTCACAAATTACAATTGCAATAGATATAATTTTTAATTTCAGCTCAACAGTAGTTCGAGATGAAAAGTTTCCATTATTAGCTATACACTTCTCTAGTCAAAGACTAAAAGTGTTAGCAGAAGCCAGAAAATATGACTGCGAGATATGCTGATGATAACAAAAGAAACAAAAGTGCCACGCCCAAACCCCGCCTTATTTTCTTTGCTTTTTAAGGAAGGATTCCAAAGGAAACAAATCTTTTGCTCTAAAGAAGTTTCATTGCATAAATTATTTTCAAAAACTAGACCCAGACCTCCGCCTGGATAGGGTATAGCGCAGAGTAAGAAAAGCATCACGGCCCCACGGCCCCACGGCCACTGGCCGGAGGAAGGTTGCAGGAACAATGAGAAGTAATGGAAGGTAAAGTTGACGAAAGACAACATGAGAAACAATTTTGATTAATAAATATTTTCGGCGGACATGAAGAATCCAGAGAGCTATTATGTTTTGCTAGATGTCATATTTTTAGGAGAGCATAACCTGACCCTAGGCGACCTGTGCTGTGATCCGTTGATCCAGTCAAAAAACTCCTCGACGTGTGTGACACGAGGTTAATTGGATTATCCGAACAGGATTTTTCACCGTCGCAAATTTTCAAACAAGGGCTTCACTTAAAGTTTCTCGGTAGATGCGTCAAGTGCAATTCATGAGCTCCAGATTTTTTTACCATTCAAAAGGTATGCTAAGATGGAAAGAGGGATTTAAATTGACAACCAGTGCTGCTTGTTACCTAGCTATAGAAGTAACTGACAACGTGGTATTTTTCAAGACCACGGCGAAATTGTACCAGTTGTTTTTATCTGCTTTTCAATTTGTTTGCAAAAAAAGAATCTTCAATAGGATTAGGAAGATTGCTTTAGTGAAATTTGCTTTAAAAGAGTACATTTTCCAGGGAACTGGAGGCATCAAAATTCGAAAATTGTCTCGTCCTTCGGCGGCAACCATGGTGCCACCTCAGGTAGTAACTATGTCCTTTGCTCGTCCCAATACCGGACAAAACGATTAGAAAAGTCCGTTATTATCATATAAAACTAAAATTTGCAAATTATATGCGGAGTTAGATTGGCAAAATGTATTGCAGAGGTTTGTGACAGCAACTAAATAATTTAAGGAAAAAAATTATTAATTAGGTAAATTTGTAGTCCACACCCCCCAACAAGGCTTGCCTCGCGACGGTCCTGGACGCACGTTTTCAACGTGCCGGGCCCCGGTCCCTAAAATCGCTGCTGATTCTGTGTGTAAGTTCAAGCAAATGAAATCCAAAGCTCTCTATGGATTTTGCAATCAAAAAGGTTTTGAACTCACCAAACAGCCAACTGCTAACATAATATATCTGGATAAAGACGCTGCACTAAAGAATCCCAAAAATAAAATCACACCTCCAACAGTCAATTCAAACACACCCGACACAGCAAGAATGATAGCTAAAAGAAAAAAAAATTCTTAGGTACCCTTTGTAATGTATATTAATCAAAAGTGCCATCTATCGTCAGAGATGTTCTTCTATGGAATATCTACAATGCCTGCCAAAAGTCTTGAAAAACTGACGTCAATCTGCAAGGTCAAAATCAATAATCCCCCTCTCCCCTACAGAACAAATGCATAATGCAGCATAAATTGCTGGGTGTTCCAAGTACTTTTGGCAGACATTGTAGGAAAATTTCACAAAACTTTATTCTATTCTATTCTACTTTTAAATATCTAAAACAATTGAGTTCGCTAAAGTGATGATGTCACCAAAATCTTTATTTAAAACTTTTGACTTTGGATCACATAACCCTAAAGAGCGTATTGAAATATCACTCAAAGTGTGAAGCGCTAAAGTATGTCCACGTATGAACAGGCTCATTCCTCATTTCAAGCTTGTTCAACTGATTTTCAATTTTAAGATGTATGTCATTGTGTTCTTTAAGGATATGTGGTCAAAAATAACAAAAGTCTAAGATATTTTTTATGACGTCACACTTAGGAACCCTTCACGAAAAATAAATTGAATTATCAAATCTCGACGTTGATGCATTTGAAATATAATAATTATTATACAAGTCAATCAAATTTTACAAACTTCGACATTTGCAACCCATTTTCTTTCGATTGAAGAATGTTCGCTCTCCAATTTAACTTATAAAGAACTGTAGTGACCATTGTCTAAACGTTATCATGTCCTCCATTGTGATTCTGTCATTAACACTTTCCATTGTCTTCGTATCCACGTAACGTAATAAACAACACATTTGTATCGTCTCTCATTATATTTGTATACGCCCTAAATTGTAATTAGTCAGTCAGTAAATTCATCAAGACGCAACGGTCACGCAATATCGTCTCTTGCTGGCTCCGCGTTTTCTGCACGTTAAATCAGAGATAAAAACGACAGCATTCGCAACAACAAAACCAAAATTAAATATAGGAACTTCGTCAAGCAGCGTACCTAAAAATGGTGACCACGACGTGACCGACTGGTAGGTTCTGCACTGTCGTTTTTACTCGTTTTATGCCCACCGTCTCAACGTCAACCACTCGCAAATTCCTGGATTCATCACGTTACAACTGCCATCACGCACACGTTCAACGCCTACGCTGGCTCACAAACAACGTCCTGTTGGCTGTTCCGATGCACCCTGGATTTGTGATGTCTGTTTACTTATTTCAACCCGTTTTGCGTACAATGTTTTAATTCACCTCATCAACTAACCCCGCTCCGCCAGCACACTCGACCGACACCATCCTACAGCACAGAAAACTGTCCAACAGCACTACACCGTCCATCGCTTCGCTGAAGTACACACAGAATCACGAAAATGCCTTCGTTAAACACAACATCAGACAGGTTCGGCAGCACACCCTACGAAAAGCTGGTGTTTATCACGCTAGGTCGACAACATTCCGCGCCCAGAAAATGTTGCAGCACACACAAGGCAGCACCGCAGCACTCATCACACACAGTGCCATCACCCGCCTTGCAAGCATCCAAAGGTTCCTGGTCACCCTACTCACAAAACCTCGCATCGCATCGCAAGCACCGCATCGCAAACATCATGGTTCCTGGTCATCCTTCTAAAACCTCGCAGACACAAAGGCACGATTCTACAACATAAAGACACACGAAGCTTCACGAACATGTACAATCATTTGAACATTTAACGCAACTATTCTTTCGGACATTTTACTAACATTTTTTTTCAAACATTTTCGATAACATTTCATCGTTCGCTTCAACCCACTCGCTCTCTAGGGGGGGAGCTCTGTAGTGACCATTGTCTAAACGTTATCATGTCCTCCATTGTGATTCTGTCATTAACACTTTCCATTGTCTTCGTATCCACGTAACGTAATAAACAACACATTTGTATCGTCTCTCATTATATTTGTATACGCCCTAAATTGTAATTAGTCAGTCAGTAAATTCATCAAGACGCAACGGTCACGCAATATCGTCTCTTGCTGGCTCCGTGTTTTCTGCACGTTAAATCAGACATAAAAACGACAGCATTCGCAACAACAAAACCAAAATTAAATATAGGAACTTCGTCAATCAGCGTACCTATAGAACCACTAAAGTTCGTTTACAATATATCGTTTTCCGCTAGAACTGTTTGATTCTGAAAAACTGCTTTCCTTTATAGCGTTTTATAATGACTTAAAGGCTCATTATAATGAGCCATTGCGCTACGCAATCGTCCCATAATGCATTTTCAGACAGTCTGAAATCAATTATGGTTATTCAGTAGAAGTTTACTGCCATTGTTTGGATTTTCGCCTGGATAATTTGCCACCCTCGCAAAGGCTCATTGTTAGCAATGAGTCTTTAAGCAATGTGTCTCTGCACGAACGACAACCAAACGAGGAATAGAATATTTCTTGTTCATTGTTTCGGTTTCTAAGAAGACGCTCGGCAGTTTCTTCAGGAAAAATTTCTCTTTAGAATTAACCGGAAAGAATTCGCCATAGAGACAAACCGCAGCAATCTTTATCTATCCTCCGTTTTCATGTTGTATCGCACGAACACTTCCGCACAACTTTCTTTATACGGCCAGTCTCCGCGCAGCCTGTATGCGATCTACTGTTAACTTGACCGTGCCAAGTTTCACGCGCTTGAAACTTGTGTTCAAAACATTCTAATTGCGCGATTTTTAAAGTAGGTAGGGCTGGTAAATTATCTCTAACGCGACGTTGCTAAAACGAGGAACAAGCGGAACAACCCAGTAACAAGCGGAACAACCCAGTAACAACCCAGTAACAAGCGGAACAACCAAGGAACAAGCAGAACAACCCAGAAACAAGCGGAAATGTGAATTAATTGTTTAGTAAATACCACATGGGGGCGTTTATAATCCAACTCTCTGAAGTTCGTGTGGGCTAGAACTATCAAGAGGCCGTCAATCATGTCTTCGTCTGTTTCGGAGGCTTTGTGATTTTGCCAACGGACAGAGAGAATCTATCGACCCCGGATCGGGACGAAAAATAAATAGTAAAGCATGCCTATACATTCGATCACAACAGACACACTGTTGCAAATAGATGTGCAAGCCATAGTGTAAATCTGTACATGTAGCCCTGTTGCAATCACATTTTTCAGGCCCGTCGGAGCCGGGGGGCTGGGGGGGGGGTTTCTGAAGCCCCACCAATAATTGTCTTACTCTTACTGTAGTATGTTTCCTTTATAACAATGTACTGCATGGGAAGGAATACAATGGGAAACCTCTTACAACTTATAGCCCCCAGAGCAGCCACCATTTTCAAAAATTTCTGGGTGAGCATTCCCCTTACCATTTCTGGGTGAGCGGCGAAAAATTCGCTTCGCACGAAAAAATTCGTCTCGTGTAAATCAGGCTTTAGGCATGCTTTACTATTTATTTTTCGTCCCGATCCGGGGTCGATAGATTCTCTCTATCCGTTGGCAAAATCACAAAGCCTCCGAAACAGACGAAGACATGATTGACGGCCTCTTGATAGTTCTAGCCCACACGAACTTAAGAGAGTTGGATTATAAACGCCCTCGTGTGTTTTTTACTAAACAATTAATTCACATTTCCGCTTGTTACTGGGTTGTTCTGCTTGTTCCTGGGTTGTTCCGCTTGTTACTGGGTTGTTACTGGGTTGTTCCGCTTGTTACTAGGTTGTTCCGCTTGTTCCTCGTTTTAGCAACGTCGATCTCTAACGCCATAAACTTTATCCTAGACGACCTAGATGGTCAAGGTTACCGAAATAAGGCCTCTAAAATACCGATAATTTGCGAACGTATAATCATTGCAAAATGTACTTGGAGCACCCAACAATTTGCGTTGTGTTTTTATATTTTTTAATTCTTTTCCCAAATACTCCTACTTCTGCACCCTTTCCCTCTAAGTAATGTTGACAATTTAGAGAAATATCATAGAAGTACCAAAGAAAAAACGTACTGCTTAATCTCTTAGGTCGTTTTGTAGTAAACCGACATCGCTCTAAGGGGGGAAGGGGAATGATTTAATTTGCCCCTGAGAACTGACGTTTGTGTACCATGACTTTTGGCAGGCATTGTATTTCATGACAAATAGAACATTTTTGTATCAATATTGTGCAATCAAGATAAATTAATAGAACCTTTATTTTATCTGTGTAATACATATATTTTTCAAGATATTTATCGGTTATTCGTTAATAAACGTGACTAAATGTGGGCCCCTATACGTAACTAAATTTGTGTCAAGTTTTGGAGCCTGAGTACTCACACTATAACGGTTTCCTGTAAAATCCAAATAAATAACATACAACAATATATGAAGGAAATTCTACTGCCTGAGATATTTTCTATGATCATTATCTAAGCTTTTCCTGGATTTCCATGCAGCGTATATAGATGCGTCTTGAACATGCAGGTGAAAACATGTTCAGAAAAATGAAATGGGAAATAAATTAGAATTTTAATATTTGTTATATTCTTGTAAATCAAATACAAAATATTATAACGATATGAATGTGTACTAAGGTGGATTTCCACTTCACAGTATAGACGGAAAATGGTAAACGTTAAACGGTAAACGGTTCGCAGAATTTCCTCTTATCAATTTCCACTTCTTTTGACTTGCTTTCAATTTCCATTTCGTGCGATGAAGCATGTCCGAGGAAGGGGAAAGAAGGCATGTTTATGTTAAGCAGCTTTATGATGCTTCTTTTTTAGAACGTTAAAGGAGAAAGAAATACGAGAATAGCATAAAATTGGTAAAAAATTGGGGGGGGGGGTAACCTTAACGTGTTTGAAGGTATGGGGACGTGCCATTATTTAGGGGTACCTTTTCTCTGAAAATTGCGGAATTATCAGTATCAGTTTTTGAAATATGGGTACAGTATATAGAAAAAAAATATGGGTATAGTTTATAGAAACATGCAGAATTGTGGGTACCATTTTGGGAAAAATGTTGCAAAATTATTATGAGGGAGATTTAGCCTTAACAAAATGAATGTCCAGTTAGAAATTTGTGTTGTATTGAGATTTTGGGGCAAAAGACATGCAAAATTTGTTTGATGATTTTTTACATGCTTTTAAATTTCTTTTGCTTTGCTGAATGCAGACATTTGCGGAATTATGGGTTCAAATTTTTGACCAAAATGGCACGTCCCCGTCCAAAATTGGGCTTAGTTTATTATCCGAGGATAAAAATCATTTCAAGAAGCAAAAAGGAAAAAAGAACATTTCCACCCAGAAAACTATGAGAAATTCTCCGCCAATGGAAATTCATTTTAAGAACAAGATTTTATTATTGAAATTTGTTTCAAGGAATCCAGTTTCTGACGAACTCTATTCTTGTCCTAACCTACCGATCTAAAGAGTTGCAAAGTGTCATGACCGTTCATAATAGGTATGAAGAAACAGGGACAAGATAAAAGTGCATTTTAAATATCTCTCCAGCTAAGACAAAAGTTGAGAGTTTTTCTGCCCCCATTTTCACTTACATGAAATGCTTCTATTTGATCAAAATGAATCAAAGAAACTTTGTCGGAAGATTTTTTTCCTGGCCCCCTCTATAATTCATTGACCACGACGCCCCTGTGCAAATGACGAAAATTCTGTTTGTATTCTTTTGGCATGCATAAATGTTGAAGTTACAGTATAATTCGGTTAAAATCACGCCAAATGTTGCTTGAAAACCTGCGACAATAAGCGGCGTCTCTGTAAACGGAGCTTAATCAAATAGCTTTGATACTTGGGTTTAAATTTAATGTGACTGTAAAAGTTGCTATTTTGCACCTCTGTCTCCATTTTTTTTATTCTTTAAAAGTTCTGTATTCTTTATTTCGGAGCCATGGTATGTTGCACTTTACTTTGATACCCACAGAAGAATTCAGCTGTAATTATTAGAGATAGGTCAGGCTCTCTCAATCTTACACTATGCAGCTAAAAATTGTTTCTTTTTAGCATTCTCTATCGTTGATTTTAATTAAAGACATGAAATTTTTGCAGATCACCCATAACATTATCTGAGCCAACGTCGGGGAAGCACAGTGAGTGAATATGAAGAACAAAACGACAAAAAAAAACATATAGGTAATACTTCTATATTTATTCACTATATTAAGTTAATTGATATAAAGCATCTTTTTCAAAGAATAGCTTAGACAAACTTTCAAATTACAAGCATTGCGAAAAATTAAGAAATGCTGTTGTTTACTAACAAACTCTTAAAAAGTATGAATAAAATAATTAGATACACGGTACTGTTTCCCTCTCGTTAGGGACCTTTAGCTAATTTAAGCTATGACCTAGACACAGTCCAACTGAAGTAGAACCAGGCTATGGTCTACAGGCACCACGCACCAGTCTAAAAGTGGGTATACTGAGGTGTGGCCGAAATTTTTGAAGCCACGCCTATTAGAAACCATGCCCTTTTGAAGCCACGCCCTGAGAAACGCCCCTTTTAGAAAATACTTGCTTCTTTCAACTCATTATTTTTGAACAGTCCATTTCAAAGAAGGTAACAATTACTATAAAATAGATAAACAAGATAAGACGCCAAGAAAATGAACAAAAAGGATTCCCAGTCAAGAAGAACTGCTACTACTTTTATAGGTTGCGCTAGAGTAACCTTTCTAAAAATTTTCTAACCAATTATTTAAAAAAAGTAGGTGGGGGGTGGGCTTTAACCCCTGCTAGCCCAATGGCTGCGCGGTGCCTGATGGTCTAAACTAGACACCGTCAGTGCAAGTTTACTTCCTATAAACTGCATTTGGTCATAATTAATGGGTGTCATTCGCAGAGGTTCGTTTACCTTCAATGTGAGGAATCAGAGATAAAGTTTCGTAGGTATATGGTAAACATAGAAGCTTCCATCTTTTCAATCCTCTGTAGTTTAAACAATTTGTTCAATATCTATCCTTCCATTGTGAACCAATATATACGAATAATAATTATATTTTTTAGTTTAACGAGTCCTCTTTAAGTGAATTCAAAGACGCTATTTTAAGCTTTACTTTGTTCAGTACAATAATGAAAAATGACTGCAGAGAGTCGTTTGCTTTCAGTGTGATCAGCGTTGTTACATGTGATTTTGACCCTTTATTACATCTGATAATTAACAAAACCACAGGAAAAACCTTTAATCAAGATCTTACAAGGTGACTTCACGTCAACAGTCTCATATCAACCCATAGTGTTACAGGGCGAAAATCATGACTTAATGACATGACAAAATCATGACATGAAAATCAAATTATAACTTGGAGATCTCCTTCTTCTCCCTTAATCATGACAAAATCCCTTCAACTTGACTTGCAGTTAAATGTTCTATTTTGAGTATTCAGTCGAATAATTTCATGCAAACAGCTTCAATCAACAATATTTTCTTCCTTGCCTTTAGAATTTTGCTTGAAAACGTCAGTGCATTTTTTGCCAGAAATTTATCTCAGTTTTTAGGAAGTAGAATATTCTGAGACTGGTTGAATCGTCATCTTTGAGTTGTAAGTACCCTGGACTGCCGGAGCCTCAGAGAGTCAAAGGATGAAGAACGGGGGAAAGGAATTGCGGAGGTTCCTCTCCCATTCTCCTTCGCAATTCCTTTCCCCCGTTTATCATCCTTTGACTCTCTTGAGGCTCTGGCACCCAGGTTATGTTGTAAGCTACTGTAGATAGAATATGTCTTGACATGTAGGTTAGATTTGAGTTTTTGGTGGTTAATTTTTACTTTGTTAATTTCTATTCTGCAAGGCTTGATCCAGGTTTGTCTGACAAAGAGCAGATTGGCATTCGAGAGAACCAGGCTATAGTCTTAAGGTGAGATTTAGCAATTATTTATAGATAAATGGTTTTGTGAACCCGCACTTTATCATAAAATAATCAAAAAATAATCATTTTGCAGAGATACGATTTCAAATGTCTATATAACATAACCGTAATCGGTACTTTCGTAAGGATTCTCGTCGCCTTCTTTACTCCCACTGTCTTGTGAAACATCTGTCCTGCAACAAGAGTGACAGCACGAGTGACATGACTGTCCATAAAGTGATAGTGACACTGCCAGTTGAATACTGACAATAAAATCATTTTCTTAAACAAGATAGGGCCGTATCTACTACTGTTCTCGGGTGACATTAGCCCCCACCCAATAAAAAGTTGCAAAAATTAGTTGTTTCAGAACAAACAATCTTTTGTGCTCCTAATGTTCTTAAACAATGGTAATCGTGCGCTAATTCTATCCTTACAACAGCCCTGTAGGAAGATGGTACAACCGAGCCTAACTGGGTCCTTATTCAATGATTATCTTATAGTAAATTAGGGTTTAGGCTCTTATAAAATTGGTTCTTAGAACTGCTCTTTGAAATTGTTTGGTATGTCATCATTTCAGATCTTCACTTCTTGATGTTGATTTTGTCGCACTACTCATATCTACACCGTGAAATGTGTCTCAAACCTTTTAAATGAATAGCAACCTTTTGCAAATGAAGGTCAAGAAGGGACACTTTTTAGCTTACAGGTTTTTATAAATGTATGTTCTTATATGCGTGCATTGCTAGTTCCAAAGACAAAATTTTCATCTCGTGGGGACAGAGCATTTTGTACTGCAGCCCCTAGGCTCTGGAACAAACTGCCCGTTGAAATTAGAAGATCTCAGAGCGTCCAAACTTTCAAAACAGGATTAAAAATGTATTTATTTCATAATCATTTTAACATGTGAATGACATTTCTAACTTTACTTTCTGTAAATTAAGGTTTTTTAACACTGTTCAGCGCTTTAGAATATGTATATAGATTTTAGTGCTCTATAAGTGCATTGTTATTATTAATCTAAAAAGCAAGATTGTAACACTGTCTGTGTCAAGTGTGTAAAATATAGCTTGCAGATAGCTTACTTGGTAGTGGCAGGATTCTGTGCATAACTGTAGCCATCAGGAGACGTTTTTGATAGAACATCCGAGTATATATGCTGCTCGTTCGCCGTTGCATATTCAGCTTCTTCCTCAATTGTCCCACTGCAATTCAAAATGACATGGTATCAAATTATTTTCAGCAAACAAGTACAGTGACTACTGAAGAAGAAAAAGAGCAGAGAACATTTTTGCCACAATCAATTGTGTTGCAAAAGTTGATAGTTGTGGTGTTATTGCAGAGGAAGAAGCTCACAAGAAGGCAAGCACCTACCAAGGTAATAAATTGAATGCGATAATGAAATTATTGTTTCCTTGCTCAAGATCAGCAATTAATCAGTTATCCAACACCAAGGCTCAATTTTCCAAAAAGACAAACAACGTGAGAACTTTCCCCATCTCGGATGAAAAAATAAGAAGAGAAAGCAACGCTTCTTCCAAAATCTTCTCTCGTGCTAACAAAACAGAGCAGATTTCATCAGCAAAGCAATCGTGCTGCTTAAATTGATATGCAAAACTGTTCCTTTTAGTATTTAGAGGCAATTTAGAGTGTATGGCTGTAGAAAATTAAGTTTTGTAGTAAAACAACATTAAAAACATCCGAGCCTCAAGTTCTCCCAAAAAACATCGCGCCGCGACAGAAATTATCTGGTTCTTTTAAAAAGGGTATATTTCAAGGTTATTCTGCTGCTTGCCTCTTGTAACAAAACTTTTGTGATATAATGTATTAAAGGTAATCGAATGATGAAATCTCATTTTTAGTTTACCTCCGAAGGTTGATAAAGAAATAATTTTCCATATGACGTTTCTTGGGTTTTTAAAACTTATAACATGGAACTTTATAGAAAATGTTTTAACAGGCATAGAAATGCGAAGGTTCGTTCTTGGGATGAGTGTGTAGTGTATTAGGTATAGACCATTATGTATTAGCCTCGAAATGAGGTGCGGTTGGAATAACTAGATCAGGGTCGGAGTGGAAACATGATGTCCTATCTCTCGGTCTAGCGTTGGATCGCAGCGGATCTCAGGCATCTCAGCCATCTCGCGCGCATACACAACAGCGTTAAAGATGTCAAAACCTTTTCCATATCTTAAATCCTGAACAGTAATCGCATCCCACTTTCACACAGACAGACAGACATTTCCTCAAGCATTTAATATTTACCTGTCGTTATATTGAGAAGATAGCTGTGTTTCTGTATTGCTAGAAAGAAGTAATAAGCAATATTATCTCTAAGGTATTAGTTCTACTGCGAGGACGATTCTAAGAAATAAACTTTGGGAAATTCTAATCGTGCCATGATCGCGACAATTAAAACTTCGCTTTAAAGCAGCTCTGCTTTTGAGCATGTAGTTCCGTATGGCCCGTAGTGAAGTCCATAAGAACTTTTCAATATTCCCTGTAGAAGAAAAGAAACTTTCGAGTCAGGGATGAACCATGTGCTGTTTGATGCCACCGCTAACTGGAAGATAACTGGTCATCTGGCTGTTGCTTGGTGATTGAATGAAGCTCAGATCTTGGTGTAGCATCTTAGAACCATTCTACTCCACAGACCATAGTCTATAATCACTGACTTTTGTGATATTCAAGATTATTATCGTTACCAGCTATCAAACACAAGTACTAAAGGTATACCCCTTATGATATGGGTATTGCCACCCGTTCAAACATGGGTTCGGTCATTGAACATCTAAACTTTTGTGTCCTTCTATGTTTCATTTTCTTCTTATGTTTTATGTTTTTACTCTTATAGAAACTATAGATCTTCTTTAAATGGCATTCTTTGTAATAAGAAAACGTGTAAGGATTAAATTAACCTTATGAGGGGGAGGCAAGCAGCCTCTGTGATATCTATGGAGGTCCTATTACCTTGCATAGCATGGATTGATCTTTGCATGTCGATGATCACTGAAAAAAATCAAATAATAATCACTGAAAAGAATAAAAATTTATATTGGTTGCGCTTGGATCATCAACCGTTTATTAAATTTCATAATTTTAAAAAAGACTGTCTCTTTTTGAGACACAACCCAAGGGGAGTCACTTGAACTTTTTATATACGGGGAGGTCCATCCGCAATTATCAAAATTCCCCTAAAGGTATCGAATAAAAATTTTACAGACCAAAAATTATCAGCTAAAAAATGTTGATAAGACCCAAAAATGTCAAAATACAAAAACTGGTTGTTGAGCACATAGGATACCGCTAGTCATAGTAATTTAGACTGTTTCCTATGATAATCATTTTAAACACGTCTGTTCTTTTATTCCTGTTTTTGATATCGTTTTGTGACAGTTGGACCCACGAGTATCAAAAAAGTAAATCGTTAAATCAGGTACCCAGAAGTAACAGATCAAAAAAAATTCTTACTCATAATTATCGGATGGAATCCCCCCGTATATAACAATTTCAAGTAACCCCCTGGGGACACAACACACCCTATAAGAAGTACCAGAGTATCTGACTGAATGTTAAAAGGTTACGCACTAATTTCCATTTTAATTTGTGTATTTTACACCGAGCTCTTGGATGATTACGATTCTTAAGGCTGACTGTTCTTTGTAGAAATAGACTTGAAAATACCTGGCTCTGTAGTATGGGTTTTCCATTTCCTTGCTTGGTATATTCATTTCTGCATAGCTGAAACATGCATTAAAGTATTAATCAGATTCATCTAAAGTAATTGGTAGTAATCATTTAAACCCTTGCTGGTTGCTTCTATTGAAATGCATTTTAGAAAAAACGCTTATGAATATACGTACTACAGGGCAATAGCCCCTCCAGCCCTGATTACGTTTTTATTTAAGAAAATATGACAATTTCTCCCTTTATGTGAACAAAGGATTCGTTCCCAAGTCAGTGTCCTTTAAAAAAGGCTTTAATACCACATCTGCCATATCAACCGGAAAACTCTATATAGTACAAGACACGGATTTGCACAAGGTAAAAAGAAAATAAGAAAAAAGGAAAGCATACGCTATGTTTTCAATTATGCCATCCAGTGCGTTGTTTGCCAGAGACCTACACAAAATGGAGAAAGTACAGCCTAGGAAGACGAACCAGCGAGAATCTTATTTCAAACAGCCATAGAGTTCTTAAGTGTGACGTCATAAAGAACTATTTTCAATTTTTATTTAGCTTTGACTAGATAACATAATATAAAACTTCTTCTAAATATGGAAAATCAATGACAAATTCTCAATATGGAAAATCAATAAAATGTGTTAATTACTGGATGAGATCCGGCCACTTTTATTATTATTTATTGTATCATTTTTTGGAATTTAGTTACTTGGTCCTGGCCATATGAAAGAATTTGAGTTCAAGTGATGTAAAACCCAAGTGAATTGTCAATATATACTTTTTTGCTTACATTTAGCAAATACAAAATATAAACCAGATAAATATTTCTTACGTCTTCCTGGCATCATCCATGCTAACTAAAGGCATTGCACTGCAAAAAAGAAAGTTTTTCCGGTTGTTATACATTTGTCTAAGACCATAATGTTAGACCGTTACGATTTGCTTGTTATTTACATATCGCAAAATAGAAAAAGATACTTCTACCCATCTCTCATTAGGTAATAGGCCTATTTTCACTTGAAAAAATCTTTCACCGTGTTCTTATGAAGCTTGTGATGATAGTACTCTCTCAATCGCTCCAACGGTGCCAATCACACACTTAATAGTAATCACGTGATAAATTACTAATCATGATAATTAAACATAGTATATCAATCGGTTCTTTGTATATAAAGAGGGAAATGATGATTTGAATGAAGAGAAGAAGGCTGTTTCGTTCTCTAAAGTTCTACCTTCACAACCTATCAGAAACCCCTCCCTCAACCTCATCAATGAACCTGAATAACCCCTGAGTGAAATTTATATGAAATGTTTCAAAGGAAATTGACTTTTGAGAGTAAACTGCTTATGCATAAATAAAGTCATGTGTGCAATCTAAGTACACATGCATCGTAGTTGATACACCCTGTGTATACTGTGGTTAAGGCTTCTTTGATCGTTGAGTCTATGGCTTATGTTGATAAAATTTAACGAGATACAAAAGGACGGCAAATTAATGCCTGTTTTGCCGTTTTCTTTTTTTGCTTCTTTCAACTTGATCACTGTTTTCCTTTTCTGTCTGGTGGCTTCGTTTCCTCCTGAAAACAAGTGATTTATCAGTTTTTAGGTGCAGTTGGCATGTTTGTTTCTAGGTACGTGGTAGAAATGAGTTGTTAGTCAAATCTGTCACAGTTATAAGCTTAAAAACATCGCTTATCTAAACTCTGGTAAACATTTGCCCAAATAGGCCTGGATGTAATGCAACAATAATATCAATTCTTAAAGATCAGGGTGTGTATACAATAGAAACGAGAAGCGTTCGTTCTCAAAACATTAATACTGAAAATATCCTGGTGCAAAATATCTCCCTTTGCAGAACAGAATCTTAAGGCTTCTCCCCCCTTTATAATACAAGATGATAAAATATGAATGTACAATTGACAACGAATTGGAGATATTGATCTATTGTGTTTCCAAATTTTACCCCAGTATTGAATTTTTACCCCTATTTGCTGTTACTTTTGATGATTTGGTCAACTCTTTAGGCCTCAGCCCCAAAAGCCCCCCTTTCTTCCCTTTACCATATATGCTAAAAATCCATAGTAATTTCAATTAATATTCATTTTATCAACCTACCTTCTTAAAATTGCCAGTATTAAAAACCCCATACAAAGCATTATAACGGCACCAACCGTTATTGTGGCGATATAGAGATTTTCATTTGAAGCCACTGACTTTTTAGCTTTCGCACTAACGCTTTTCTTTGTCTGAATAGTAGAAAATAACTGAGAAGCCTTTGTAGATTTTCTATTCTTTGATTGTGTTTGAGTAGTTTTTTTATCAACGGTGCTGCAACAATTTGTAGTCTGAATACTGGTCGTGTTTTTGGAGGTCCTCAGAGTTGTGGAAACTGATGTTGTTGCGGTCGTCGAAGGGAGTCTTGTAGTCATTTTCACAGGGTCTACGAGAAAAATAGATAATTTTTCTAGATGGAGTTATTCGAGTTTCAGTCATTTAATGTGACTTATAAAATGCAGAAATATTTCATTGTTACAATATTACTGCAGTGTTTAGTAACAAGTATTACCCTATCAAGTATCATTTTGAGTATAATTGAAATCAATCTAGTGAAATAACTTAGTAGCAATGTGGTACCGCTTTATGTTCGGAAACAATGGTTACCAAGGCGGTTCTGAACGGATAAGTGACACCCTTATTTCATCTTGACAGGGGGTTTGCACCTACTATTTTGACAACTGGAAAAACAGTTTCTGCATAAATTACTAGGCAAAAGTTTTTCACTCATTTTTAAACACCTTTTAAATTTCACCGTTCCATCCTCTTTGAAAAGCATTGACAAATTCATCCTTTTCTTCTTTCTACTGTGAAAAATGACCCGACCCATTTACAAGTACGAATTTGGCACTAGACTACCCATTACATTTACAGGAATAAAGTCACAACCATATCATTATAAATCAAACAGGGTGTTTCTTGGAATATACCTTCTACGGCAGAACTCACATTTACCAAGCAGGTTTCTATTAAGTCATCAGTATACAGGTTGCTTAAGATATTCTATAAGCCGTGCCAACCACGTTCTCAGCAAACAAAAATTAGGAAAGGTTGTCAGTAGTGTAGGAAGATAAAACTAGCTGAGCTTTATCTCGTGCGCATATTACCTGGTAATGCATTTATCAGAATCTTGAACCCAGTCCCAGACGTCAAAACGGTAGTGTCACTGTCACTGTGAAAGCGGACGGTGATGCTTCCATTGATCATAATATTCTTATTCAGTTTTTCACACAAAGTGTACATCAGGGTGACATTCTGCCCATTGTTTTTAAAGATTTCTACATAATCGTAGTGAAAGTCGCCATAGCATCCAAGATCCATCATGACAGTTGATACATTTAGCGGTAGAGAATCTCTGGTCGTGGTGACTTCCCATTGACACAGGGAATTCGCTGGATAAGATCCGTATTCGTACCGGGGCGAAAGTATTTCCAGACTTTGGCCCGGTGACAAAGAGAATCTGCCTCCACAAGCTCAATAAAAACAGAATCTGTGTTACAGTCAATAACGAAGTTTGCAGTCATCTACATTCAAGTAGCATTGTTGATTTATGATTAAAGATGGATGATTGATAATAACTGATAATTGTTGTTGATTGTCGATAATGATGATGATGATGGCCAATGATTGGTGATTTTGATTGATGATGAAAATGAAGATGGTGATGAGGCTGCTCGTAATAATGATGATTGATGACCATGATTGATGACGATTGATGATGATTGATAGTGATTGATTGTGATTGATGTTTATGATTGTTGATAAGGATGGTTATTGTTGATAATGATGATTGATGATGATTCCGAGGATGGCGATAATTACTATGATGATATGCTTGTAATGTTTAATAATGATGATGGTGATTTTTTATAGCAAAGATAATAGAAAAAGTAAGGAAGTACCTCTAAAAGCAGTTACGTTTATCGCAAATCCTCTGTTTTCTCTACCGCTATCGCTGTGAAAATGAAGTACTACATTTCCATTGATTATATAGGGCGTATTAAAGTTTTGGCATATTGTGTGCTTCCATGTCTTGAGGGTTGTTATTCCTTTGTATATTTTGATGTAATCACAACTAGAGCAGTCGGAACACGTTTCTAAATACATTTCATTGATAATAATCTCCAGCTCAGTTCCGTTGTCACGAAGGAGCATCCAGCGGCAATCGCTATTAGCTGGGTAGTTTCTTCCATAATGTGGGGACTTTATTATTTTCGAGTCCCCGATTTTAAACTCAAATAATCCACCACAACCTAGAAAAAGTAATGAAACTTCATATTTTCCATCCATTTAACATTAAGACTGTAAATTTAACATCCAGTGATTCTGTTGCTTGATAATCTGATTTCTGCTTATTCAGAGAATTATTACCCTTTTATTATTATTCTTGTTCATTCTTGTTAGCCAATTTAAGGTAATTTTTTAAACTGTTCGTATTAGTAACACAAAAGCTGCATAAAATCTACATTTTTTTCTGCTTTTAACTAACTTAGGCGTCTACAACGATTTAACATTTAGAAAAATACACATCTAATAGCACAAACACTACACGCTCCTACCAAAAAGCAATGTATGAAAGGACCATCCTGTGTGGAGCAAGATTTTTCTTTAAGGAGTCTTGGCTCAAAATGCCTTGTTTTTTTCAACAAATCACAATTTTCACAACAACAGAACTACAGGAGCTTAACGTTACTGTGAGCCTTGAACTACCAATAAGGGTAAATTTAAGGATTAAATTTGAAAATAATGATAAGCACATGAAAGACAGAGAGATAACAAACATATTGCTAACGTACTTTTTACTTTAACGGGAAAGGAGTCTAGATTCCTATTGCTACGGCTAATATTCTGTCCATCCATTCTATCTATTTGTCTGAGCCAATGAACAACTGCATCATCGCACATGCGCATTAGGGCGAAGGCTTGTGGATAAAATTTTCATCTTATGGCGCTTGACAGTATTTGATCAAAACTATTATATATCATAGTTGCATTATATAGATCAGATATTCATTCTCACTCTGCGGTCATGACACCCTTTTCTCTAAATGTTCTTCATCTTTTGATTCGAGACTGGCTTATTCCCATTAAAGCCATCAATGTTCCTACCATATAGTACATTTAACGATATGAAAATGATGTCATTGATTTTTACTGCGCATGCGCAAAATTTTGATAGCCAAAAGATCTTCGAACAAATGCTGGTTTGTCTCCCCAACAAGTATCTGTTTATGTTTCTGGCTTCTAAATCGAAAAGACAAAGCTAGCAATAGGTGCCCACCCCAAAGATCAGCTAATGTGAAAGTTTTAGTGGACAAGCCCTTAAAATGCTCCCAAATTCTCTATTAGAAATCATTTTTGATGGCATTTACGTGTTTGACAATGTTAGTGTGACATAATTGTATTGAATCGTTTTCTACAGGGCAGCAGTGGCGGCCTGGCCTTTTTCGCCTGGAAGGGACCAGCAGCAAAATGGGGCCCTTCATAACTAACATCTCGGGGAAAGATTGGCTGTCTGGAAATGCTCTTATATTTTTGACATTGTATGTCAAGGATAGACTGACCCCCACGTGAGCACAGGGTCCCAAATATAACAATTTTCCATGGGGGTGTCAGGACAAGTTGAACCTTCTCACGTACGAAATGATTAATAAAAACAGTACAAATGTTTTGTCTGGTTAATACAGTACTTAAGGTGCCCAAAGACGTGTCCTGAAGTAAGACTGTTTTAGGGGGTATGGGGCCATGCATCCAAAGAAAGTTTTGAATTTTAAGGCGTCTTCTTTGTCTCTGCTGACCTTCTTGAGGCCCCCCCGGCCCCCCTGCCAGCCCGCCACTGTAGGGCAACAACGTTATTGTAGCCTGAGTTTCAGACCCCTACATTTTCCCTGAGAGTCTGGGGCTCAGGTTGCACACTTTAGACCGAATTTAAGACCAATAAAAACAAAATATATTTTGATGCGAAGCCCAGACACCTTTGTTTGTTTGTTTGTTTGTTTGTTTGCTTGCTTGTTTTTTTGTTTGTTTGTTTGTTTTTTTGCTTGTTGTTTGTTTGATACGAAGCTTCTTTATTTTCTCAGAATATCTTACAAAGCTTGAGAAAATTGTCCAAACGCTACTGACGAATAAGAAAAACAATTGAAATTTAATTTCGATATTTTTGAGAGGCGGGTAAGGGTTTTGTCACCCGCTTGCCCCCTGATTTAAAAATCAAACTGATCAAACTAACTAACCTTTATTGCTTGCAAAGAACGACACCTCTGTTTCTTCAATGGCTTCTTGCCTTGCTTCGTAATTGATTGCAATTGTAACGTTTGAGTTCAAAAACGTCGAGCCGCTTAAAGCGCTTGAGCATATTTGAGTATCCAATTTAAAAATATTTGCTTTTGTAGACCAAATTTGCAACTTCCCTTCACTGCAAATCCTGGAAATATTATTGATAAAAGTGAAAAGCTGGTCTGCAGATCTTTCTGGCTTGAGTAAGATAAGTCCACGAACATTTTCCTTTGGGTTGCTAGCTCTGGTCAGTTCATGTAAGGTTTGGTTTTGAATGTCATCGACACTGAAGTATTCTCTGCTTGCGCCTGAAAACAAACACTTAACATTTTTTAGAAAACCTGCACTAACCTATTCTAATCATTTGACAGAGTCGTAGACAAATTTTTCTTCCAAGGATTATACAGCAGATGAATTATAGTGTAATTTCTCAAGTTTTGAAGTTAAGCAAGGAGGACTCAGACATTCTTGTATATAATCACTTGCTGTGCAGAATGCACTCTTTCTTGTGATGAATAATTCATTTCACTTACCCATTCATTGTCATTAAAATCGTATTTTCAGGGTGGTATGTACTATGGTAGTGGGGAGGAGATGGGCGCGGCGTATGAAGTATAGTATGGAGTACGGTGTACATTTTCGAAGTAAGATGTGCATATTCTGAGATAAAATTAGAAAATATTGTGATATCAATGTAAAACATCACATTCTAAGGGCATTCAAAGGGGATGGTCTGCAGATACATTTTTTTGGAGAATTTGCTCCTAGATCCCCTTCTTCTAGCTATCTTCTTAAATAAAAATGAAAAATCTTCAATTGTCTTATTATTTGAATGACTCGGTGCAAATTGAAGAAATATTGACTATAATCATACAACGAGGTAACTTTTATGGTTGCAATTTACCCGCCTTTGCCTAAATATCTCATTCATTTTTTCCCATGTTTGCCTCCCTACACCCTAATTTTCTTAAAGGAGCACACCCTATTTTTTCTTAAAGGAGCACACCCTGTTTTTCTTAAAGGAGCACACCTTATAAAGGACACCGAGACTCGATTTCTGTAAGAAAATGCCGAAGCCTTAAATGAAAATCTAGACGAAAGAAAGCAATGTGTTTTTAAAAATTTACCCTGTTAACAAAACAGTGCAGAATTGATCTGATAATCAGCCGTGCTACTGCAAATGCCATGCAAAACTTTTATCTAGACCTCTTGAAAACAACTGATCGCATGTAGTTGTAGGAGAATCAATATTAAATCAAAAACAATATTGAGAACACCCGAGCCTCAAATTATCCAATAATAATAGAACATCGAGCATCGGCAAAAACCATTTGGTTCTTATAAAAAGGAGTGTAATAGGTGCTACTGTTCCTGGGCAAGGTTAGCCTGCGTGCAGACCCTACGGAGGAGAAAAAGGTCGACTCTAGTAAGGACTGCTTCGGAAGACTTTTCTCAAGTTTGTTCTGTTGCGTCTGCCAAATGATGGCAAATTGTCAAAAGAAACAATACTCACGGCATATCTTTATAGGTTGTATGCTCAAACTGATAAGCTATCGATTTTGCTTATTTATGAACATAGAGTAGCGGAGTGATGACGTCATGAAGATTTTTGATGTTTCTGGGACCTTTTAAGTTTGCACTATGCAATATGACCGAAAACCATACAATACTACTGAGCGTGCATCATCAGTTGAAAATTAGCTGAAATATGACCACATGAATACAGGCCACAGAATAGAGATTACATCTGTGTACAGGGTCTGTCCCATTTAAGTCGCTTTTGTTTGGTCTTGTTCAAGAATTTATAAAAAAGCCCAAAATAAAAGTAATCTGTTAGTAAATTTCAGGCCAGTTCCTTACAGATTTTACTGATTTTGCACATTTAGAGAAATAGCACAGTGTTCTTTTATGCTGTGTTGTCTTTTTCACAAAACAGTATAAGACTGAGTCAGACAAAACAGGTATAAACAACCCCTAAGGTTGCCGGCTGGCTGGTTTGAGCCAAGGTACACCAGAACAGCATAGCGGAATAATCTTTGATTTTGATTTGCATAAATTCAAAATGGCAGCGCTTCAGCCAATCAAAAGATTATCCCGCTATGCTCACCAGAACAGGTTAAAACGATTATAAACCCAAATGTTTCTTACCTGGACTTGTGGGAAGGCAAGCAGTAAGAATCCTCTCCCTTGTCGATGACGCCCCCTCCGAATGTACTGTCACTACAAAACTTTTGCTGGTTTGAATTTTAAAATTTTCAGGCAATGCATAATTAGATCGGGCGCATTTCCTGCTTCTCTGAATGGTCATACCAGTGGATTCGTTAAATGAGCGCAGCTCAATGAATTTTCTGATAGACGTGCATTCAGGATTAAAATCATGAGGAAAATCGAAGTGGGAGACAAGAATGTTCATTTCTTGCGGTGCCATAAAGTGAAAATACCAGACGCAATGAATTGGAGAATTGGTGCTTCCATTACCAAATGTTTGTGAGTCAAATGAAGCGGGAACATAATTCGATGAATCGTTAAACACTCCTCCACAACCTAAAATTAAAAAAAGTTTCTAAGGTAATTTTTGAATTCTGGTAAAAGTATTAATTTTTGGGAAAAATTGAAATTTCACAACAGCCCAACGAGGCAAAGTATCCTCGAAAGCTGGGGTGTTTATTTGGGGGCGACTTATGAAGAAGATTTATCTACATGCAAGTCGCAACTCGATATTCTGAACTGCATATTCGCAACTAGATATTCGCAGGTCGATGTTTAAAACTTGCTATTTGCAACTCCATAGTTAACTGCAAACCAAACTTGACTTACTTATTCATTTAGTCAGGAAAAGAGGGGGAGTGGGCTTTTTGTCTAACAGAGTATTCAACGAGAAACAACAGATCCCTTGCTCTTACTACAACCCTAATATATCGTTCTTTCTAGGGGCTTTATACGACACTCTTTGTATATACAAAATCATTTTAGACTTTTATCTAGTGCTATTATCAAACCACCTTTATCAAAGGCTGCACCTTTATCAAAGGCTGCACCTTTATCTGATTAAACGACTTTGATCTTACCTGGTGATGAAGCTTCTACTGAAACTGCCATTGATAATCCAGCGCCTTTTACAGTGTTCTGATTATAATGCAGTTCCACAGTGACTGTCCCATTTACCCTTAACCTCGGTAAAGCCCTTTGCCAACAAAACTGCTGCGAAACATCCAGAGTACTTCTACCAGAGTCACTCGATTTAATTAAGAAATAATTACCACTGCAATCCGAACCTGAAGATTTTTGTGGCGAAGTGATATTGATGAAATAAAGATTTAGCAAATAATTTTCTGGACTTGAAAACTCCCACGAACATGTTCCATTTGAGAAAGGACTCGAGCTGGGCATTTCAATTGAATAAATTTTACCAAATTCTCTGATTTTTGACAAACTAGGCAAGTCAGCAACAATTTTCTGTTCACATGTTGCTGTCTCACTTTTGCCTGTGAAAGGAAAGAGTACTTTAATTTATGCAATGATAAAGTGGTAGCTAGTTATTAAGCGATTGAAAGATATTTAATCAAATCGTGTGATTTATACTGCTTTGTTGTCAGTCTTGCAACGTAACAGCTGGAAATTATAAGGAGGTGTAGCAATTTTTTGGCTATTGACTGAACACAATGCGTTTTTATCATTTTCTGTTTCACAATATGACTCTTTATAACATGATACTTTTACGAAAAACAATTTATTTCGGTTCTGGGAAAGTTTAACAGTGCTTTACGAATATAAATTAAAAGCATATAAAGAAAATCCTATGCATCTTAAATCCATATTACCTTACAATCCCATAATTTGTTTGAAATGTTTGTCGTTTCCCTAGGATACCAGATAAATACGCAACCTCTACCCCTAGCTTGTCACGAAGCCCTTCGGGAATTCCCCCACATTTTTATTACCGAAATTGCAACATAATCTGCTTCTCAAACTTTTAATACGAATACATCTGATCATCTGTCATACAATTGTTATTTCATATATTTGCATGCGGAAAATTTGAATCCATTTTGGTCAGAGAGCAAAAGAACAGGGAATAGAATCTACAAAAATTATATATGAACAGATAAGGATCCGAGCATAAGGGTTTTGCACCCGCCCTTAAGTTCTCAGAAAAGAGCCAATATCTTCTACCGACTCCAGAGTGACTATCCTATATACAAAGCTTCCGGTAAAGGGGCAACCTTGATAAGCATATAATCTTTTAGAGAACTCCTTTGAAATGAGAGTGTGTAGAATGCTTTGTCTACAAAAGCGTTATGCACATGCACAGTACTGTCTTGCAGTAATCAGACTCCCAGAAAACCTCTGTTTATCAGCCTTAATTGGCTGCCATTTCATCAGAACATTGAACTACAAACTGCCGTGTTAATGTACAAAATCAAGCATGCAATATGTCCTCAGTATCTACAAGAGATGTTTGTGAGCACTTCTAAGGTAAACACTCACAGGACCAGTTCAGTATCCAATGATGCCATGTACATTAAAAGGGGGCCAGTAATAATTTTAATAAGACTTTCACCTATTACGGTGCCAAATCATGGAATTCATTGCCATCTGCACTGAAGGACTCCCCATCCTTAGAGATTTTTAAGAAGGCATGTAAAAACTTTTCAATGGACAAGATTAAAATTAAAACAGTTTTAACTATGGATGGATTTTGCAATTGTTAATATTTTCTTTGTTTGCATTGAAAATCTTATACTTACAGTACATATTTTAATTTTTATTCTTTTTCAAATGCTAATTTAGCCTTTCACTATTTTTTTGTCACCAGGCTGAAAACAAGTATTTTACTTAGACCTGCTATGTACATTAAAGATATGATACATACATACATACATACATACATACATACATACATACATACATACATACATACATACATACATACATACATACATACATACATACATACATACATACATACATACATATAGAACATGCCTTTTTCATAGGCCAATTTTTTGAAAAGAATCAAATTCTTTGATTCACAAATATACCTGAAGACTTCTTCCTTAAAAAAATTGAAAATTTAGCAAAGTTTTCCGTATACAAATGGCTCCATTTGAATAGCCTACGACTTTCTATATGGACAAAAAAACGGCATTTTGAAAATCAATTTTTCTAATCAAAGAAGATTTTTTAGTTAACAAATAACTAATTTCCTAAGTAAACCTATTAACATGTATTACCAAAGACCCTGATTTCTTTAAAAAAATGCCTTTTTGAAACACATGAATTTTCGCAAAAAGGTTTTATGGGCTGTATTTACGTCAATACTTATGCTAAAACTGCATATATTTTAAAAAAGAAACCATTAACGTGTATTGGTAGGTCAAACAACCTGATTTGTTTGAAAAAAAATTCTAGTTTCAAACTGATAAACTTTGGCAAAAAAGGGAGCCTGTAGGCTTTGCAAAATGAGCGGTTTTCCCTTCGAAATTTTTACGTCAAAATCCTTGCTAAAACTGCATATGTTCTAGAGAGGCAACATTAATCGGGAATTTATTGATTAAAAAACCTGATTTATTTGTGAAATGTTCTAGTTACAAACTGATAAATTTTGGCAGAAAATCAAGGCTATAGGCTTTGCAAAATGAGCGATTTTCCATGGGAAATTTTTACGTCAAAACTCTTGCTAAAACTGCATATATGTTTTAGGGAGGCAAAATTTATCGTGATTTTATTGATTAAAGAACCAGATTTATTTGTAAAATGTGCTAGTTACAAACTGATAAATTTTGGCAGAAAATCAAGGCTATAGGCTTTGCAAAATGAGCGATTTTCCATGGGAAATTTTTACGTCAAAATCCTTGCTAAAACTGCATTATATGTTTTAGGGAGGCAACATTTATCGTGATTTTATTGATTAAAGAACCAGATTTATTTGTAAAATGTGCTAGTTACAAACTGATAAATTTTGGCAGAAAATCAAGGCTATAGGCTTTGCAAAATGAGCGATTTTCCATGGGAAATTTTTACGTCAAAATCCTTGCTAAAACTGCATTATATGTTTTAGGGAGGCAACCTTTATCGTGATTTTATTGATTAAAGAACCAGATTTATTTTTAAAATGTGCTAGTTACAAACTGATAAATTTTGGCAGAAAATCAAGGCTATAGGCTTTGCAAAATGAGCGATTTTCCATGGGAAATTTTTACGTCAAAATCCTTGCTAAAACTGCATTATATGTTTTAGGGAGGCAACATTTATCGTGATTTTATTGATTAAAGAACCAGATTTATTTGTAAAATGTGCTAGTTACAAACTGATAAATTTTGGCAAAAAATCAAGGCTAAAAGCTTTGCAAAATGAGCGATTTTCCATGGGAAATTTTTACGTCAAAACTCTTGCTAAAACTGCATATATTTTAGAGAGGCAACATTTATCGTGAGTTAATTGATTTAAATACCTGATTTAGTTGTAAAATGTGCTAGTTTCAATCTAATGAATTTTGGCAGAAAATCAAGGCTATAGACTTTGCAAAATGAGTGATTTTCCATGGGAAATTTTTACGTCAAATCCTTGCTAAAACTGCATATGTTCTAGAGAGGCAAAATTTATCGTGATTTTATTGATTAAAGAACCAGATTTATTTGTAAAATGTGCTAGTTACAAACTGATAAATTTTGGCAGAAAATCAAGGCTATAGGCTTTGCAAAATGAGCGATTTTCCATGGGAAATTTTTACGTCAAAATCCTTGCTAAAACTGCATTATAAGTTTTAGGGAGGCAACATTTATCGTGATTTTATTGATTAAAGAACCAGATTTATTTGTAAAATGTGCTAGTTACAAACTGATAAATTTTGGCAGAAAATCAAGGCTATAGGCTTTGCAAAATGAGCGATTTTCCATGGGAAATTTTTACGTCAAAATCCTTGCTAAAACTGCATTATATGTTTTAGGAAGGCAACATTTATCGTGATTTTATTGATTAAAGAACCAGATTTATTTTTAAAATGTGCTAGTTACAAACTGATAAATTTTGGCAGAAAATCAAGGCTATAGGCTTTGCAAAATGAGCGATTTTCCATGGGAAATTTTTACGTCAAATCCTTGCTAAAACTGCATTATATGTTTTAGGGAGGCAACATTTATCGTGATTTTATTGATTAAAGAACCAGATTTATTTTTAAAATGTGCTAGTTACAAACTGATAAATTTTGGCAAAAAATCAAGGCTATAGGCTTTGCAAAATGAGCGATTTTCCATGGGAAATTTTTACGTCAAAATCCTTGCTAAAACTGCATTTGTTCTAGAGAGGCAACATTTATCAGGAATTTATTCATTAAAGAACCTGATTTATTTGTGAAATGTTCTAGTTTCAAACTGATAGATTTTGGCAAAAAATCAAGGTTATAGGCTTTGCAAAATGAGCAATTTTCCATGGGAAATTTTTACGACAAAACTCTTGCTAAAACTGCATATATTTTAGAGAGGCAACATTTATCAGGAATTTATTGATTAAAAAACCTGATTGATTTGTAAAACGTGCTAGTTACAAACTGATAAATTTTGGCAGAAAATCAAGGCTATAGGCTTTGCAAAATGAGCGATTTTCCATGGGAAATTTTTACGTCAAAACTCTTGCTAAAACTGCATATATGTTTTAGGGAGGCAACATTTATCGTGATTTTATTGATTAAAGAACCAGATTTATTTTTAAAATGTGCTAGTTACAAACTGATAAATTTTGGCAGAAAATCAAGGCTATAGGCTTTGCAAAATGAGCGATTTTCCATGGGAAATTTTTACGTCAAAATCCTTGCTAAAACTGCATTATAAGTTTTAGGGAGGCAACATTTATCGTGATTTTATTGATTAAAGAACCAGATTTATTTGTAAAATGTGCTAGTTACAAACTGATAAATTTTGGCAGAAAATCAAGGCTATAGGCTTTGCAAAATGAGCGATTTTCCATGGGAAATTTTTACGTCAAAACTCTTGCTAAAACTGCATATATTTTAGAGAGGCACATTTATCATGATTTATTGATTAAAAACCTGATTTATTTTTAAAATGTTCTAGTTACATATCAGAAAAATTTTGGCAGAAAATCAAGGCTATAGGCTTTGCAAAATGAGCGATTTTCCATGGGAAATTTTTACGTCAAAACTCTTGCTAAAACTGCATATCTTTTAGAGAGGCAACATTTATCATGAGTCTATTGTTTAAAGAACCTGATTTAGCTGTAAAATGTGCTAGTTTCAAACTGATAAATTTTGGCAAAAAATCAAGGCTATAGGCTTTGCAAAGTGGGCAATTTTACATGGGAAATTTCTACGTCAAAATCCTTGCTAAAACTGCATATATTTTAGAGAGGCAACATCTATCATGAGTTTATTGATTTAAGAACCTAATTTAGTTGTAAAATGTGCTAGTTTCAAACTAATGAATTTTGGCAAAAAATCAAGGCTATAGGCTTTGCAAAATGGCAATTTTCCATGGGAAATTTTTACGTCAAAACTCTTGCTAAAACTGCATATATTTTAGAGAGGCAACATTTATCGTGAGTTTATTGATTAAAAAACCTGATTTATTTGTGAAATGTTCTAGTTGATATATCAGAAAAATTTTGGCAGAAAATCAAGGCTATAGGCTTTGCAAAATGGCAATTTTCCATGGGAAATTTTTACGTCAAATCCTTGCTAAAACTGCATATATTTTAGAGAGGCAACATCTATCATGAGTTTATTGATTTAAGAACCTAATTTAGTTGTAAAATGTGCTAGTTTCAAACTAATGAATTTTGGCAAAAAATCAAGGCTATAGACTTTGCAAAATGGCAATTTTCCATGGGAAATTTTTACGTCAAAATCCTTGCTAAAACTGCATATATTTTAGAGAGGCAACATTTATCATGAATTTATTGACTAAAGAACCAGATTTCTTTGTAAAATGTGCTAGTTACAAACTTATAAATTTTGGCAAAAAATCAAGGTTATGGGCTTTGCAAAATGGCAATTTTCCATGGGAAATTTTTACGTCAAAACTCTTGCTAAAACTGCATATATTTTAGAGAGGCAGCATTTATCATGAGTTTATTGATTAAAAATCCTGATTTATTTGTGAAATGTTCTAGTTGATATATCAGAAAAATTT